>VOPJ01006374.1:0-32898 GCA_014673585.1 Semibalanus balanoides
TCACTTATGTCGCATTTTAGTGCTAACGGGCATAGAACATGTTGCGGATGATATTTCCTTCGTTTTCCTTTCGGAGCAGGGGTGTGTTGAACTTCGAAGGGAAAACGATAAAAAGATCATCCGTAACTTACTGAGCCCATTTTCATGTCGTATTTTGTATATTTAAATATTTATTTTAATTGGAAATACCTACATGATAACTGGAGGATCAGCTTTCCGCCATACAGTGGCGTGGGGGTGGGGAGTCGATCGCCATCAAAAGTAGGGGGGGGTAAACCCCGCCGGTTTTTCAAAAAGTGGGGGGGGGGGGGTCGCGAAACCCCCCCCCGTCGGCCGACGCCCCCTGGCGATATGCTTAACTGAACGAACGGACTCTAGACGCATATGTTCTTTAGAAACGAACAATTTTGTATCATAATCTTGTAAAGAGCTCATTATATGTTTCCATAACTCTTGAATAATGATAGTATCGCCTAAATCAGCAACTTATTTTTATTGGAATTGATCGTATGCTAAAACTTTCATACTAAAAATTTCAAAACATCTTAAGATGTTTTAAAACATTTCGCGCAAAATAATCCATCGTGAAAACGGTTATTAATACAAATACGTCAGGAGGCGTCAGTCAATGCCGGGTTTGAATGAGCCAAGAAACTAACACAAAACGATTTAAACTTTTTTAACGACCGACAGACGCAAGAGAACCTCCGTTCTCTGAGATTTAACTTTCGGATGCATTATCCAGTTATGTTGAACGTTCGGCAGAGTAATTTTCGCCTTGTATTTGTTTATTTGGTGCCTGCCCGGTCCATGTTGGCCGTATGGACGTCACGAGCGTCTTCTTTGTACCGCGGTCACACCATACTGTGTCTGCAGTATCTCCAGGGGTGACACCATACTGTGTCTGCAGTATCTCCAGGGGACTATGACGCCTGAACCTGAGTAAACCGCGGTGACACCAATACTGTGGTCTGCAGTATCTCCAGGGGACTATGACCTGACACTGAGTCCGCGTGTGGACACCATAACTGTGGTCTGCAGTATATCCAGGCAACTATGACTGACACTGAGTACCGCGGTGACACCAAATACTGTGTCCTGCTAGTATCTCCAGGCAACTATGGACCTGAACTGAAGTACCGCGGTGACACCATCAACTGTGTCTGCAGTATCTCCAGGGCACTATGACCTGACAGCTGAGTACACGCGGGTGACACCATACTGTGTCTGCAGTATCTCCAAGGGATATGACCTGACACGTGAGTACCGCGTGACACCAAATACTGTGTCTGCAGTATCTCCAGGGGACTATGAACCTGACACTGAGTCACCGCGGTGACACCATACTGTGTCTGCAGTATCTCCAGGGGAACTTATGACCTGACAACTGAGTACCGCGGTGACACCAATACTGTGTGCTGCAGTATCTCCACGGGCTATCACCTGACGCACTGAGTACCGCGGTGGATACCATACTGTGTCTGCCATATCTCCGGGGCACTATCACCTGACATGAGCTGTGCTTGTGCTTGATTTTGTCACCTGTTCTATCTTGCAAAACCAAATTGTCGTATCGTGACGAAATTTGTGATATTTAAAAGGTCAAATATCAATATGAATATATGTAACAGTGCAGTTTGTAATGGCATGGCTGGCCGACGGCAAGCTATCCGGCTTTGGGTCAGACTGCTGCCGGCTGCGGCGGCCAGGCTGCCAGGACGGGTGTAGTTCGGTCATGCATAAGTAGAGCTGTGCTAAAGGGAATAGTTAGTTCACCTTTAACATTGGGTTCTTGAACTGAGATAGCAGAATTGTAGAGTAGATCGAAAAATGAATTGTTGGCTGAATAATTACCTCGCTTACGCTAGAGTAATTTCGTCACAGGACTAGTGAGGCATCCTTTTAGAAGGAAGAAGTTTCGGGTCGGTTTCGGGGCGCGGGACAGTCTTTTGTAACCCCGAAACCATCCCCGAAACTTATCCTTCTCAAAAGGGACACCACTAGTCCTGTGTAGAAGCTACTTTGAGTTACTTACAGCTGGTTATAAGATACTCGAAGTTACTCCTACCGGCGAAGTTTCGGGGAAATTAAACCTTGTCTTCTATAAGGAGCCCGCTAGTCCTGTGTCGAAACTACTTAACGTAGCGAGTTTATTCCTCAGCCAAAACCCATTTTTTATCTGTCCTACAAATCTGTTATCTCAGTTCAAAAGCCCATGTTAAAAGAAATAGTTCACCTTGGATTGCTTTTTTCAAACACGATTTGACTATATTTTGAAATACAACTTCTTTTCATAATGTCAAAAATAGCCATACATCCACCGATTCAGGACAAAAGGACGTAACATTATTAGTTTATCAACTATATGCGTACTCCTCGCAACGTCAACAACGTGGCTCAGCCAATCAGATTATTCGAAAGTACGTCGCGTAAGATTACGATAAGGCCTCTGCCCAGATGTGTGGAGGGCCCACATTCTTGACAATTCCTATTTATGGCCCACATTCCTTTGACAAAAAGTCCAAAATATATTTGGCTGGAGAGCCCTTTCAAGCCAAGAAAACTTGCAGTTAGGGTTTTTCAACAGGGCTACAAAACTGCTATCTCAGTTCAAAACCTATGTTGAAGGTGAACTATTTCCTTTAAAGGTGAACTTAACCCTTCCTTTTACAATGCGAGCGGCAGTTCTGCGGCGCAGTACTGGTCTCGGCATTGGTGTGTACTGTGTAAGCCAAACGGTCAACCGATCCTACTGAGTCATGTGTTTGTCGAGATCGACTAACTTACCGGCTCTGCTTAAAGAGTTAGGTATAAATTCATAGGCGTACCCAAGGGGGGGGGGGGCAAAAGGGGCAAATGCTCACCCTAAAGGTCCGTGCGTGCCACTTGCCAATGGGGCCCCCTTTGGAAAATAGGACACGAAGGCCATATTTTCTCTCTAAAGACCCACCGAAGCGTGTCTTTAGAGTGTGTAGACACATCAGAGGCTCTTCAGAGGTTCTTCAGAGGTTTTTGAGGTCAGAGTACCCCTAAGGCGGCCAGAGTGCCACCTCAGTCGGCCAGAGTGTCTTCTCAGATGGCAAGAGGGCCCCCTCAGGCGGTCAGAGTACCCCTTCTGGCGGCCAGAGTGTCACCTCCGGCGGCCAGAGTGTCTTCTCAGGTGACAAGAGGGCCCCCTCAGGCGGTCAGAGTCATAGGCGTACCAAGGGGGGAAGGGCACTTCCCCCTGAAGGTCTGTGCGTGCCCCCTGACCCATGTGGCCCTTTTAGAATTAGGACCCGAAGGGCCCTATTTCAAATCTAAAGACCACACAAAGCGTGGTCTTTAATGAATTCAGAGCACTTCAGTTTTTTTTTTAGGTTCTTTAGGTCAGAGTGCTCCCTCAGGCGGCTCTGGGATTTCATGGATGCAGAGCAACCAAGGCCTTTGGAGCAGCAACTGGACCTCACACATTCGGCCAGAGACGCAGCCAGACCTTCGACAAGGGGGGGGGGGCGCAGCAATCCCAGGGGCCCCCTCAGCAAAGGCTTCCCTCCCCCCGAAAAAATGGCGCAAAAATACACATATCCCCGGATTTAGGCCACTATATTTTGCAAGGCCCCCCAAAAGTCGCACGTGTACCCTGTGCCCCCTTCTAGTGTCTCAGTGCACGAAACAGGGTCTGTGCCCACATTGCTCTAACACAATTTCGCCGTATTTCGCCGGCCTGGCCAAATACAGCGATTTTTTGGGGGGATGTACCTGGGGTCCCCTGAAAAATAATGTCTTTGTTATTTTTTTTCGTAAAAAATATTGAAAATATGCCCCTCTAAAATTATAGTGTGCCAAATCCGATAAGTTTTTTTAGTGGGGTTATCTTGTGCCCCGACCGAAAATTGCCCCCCCCCCCTGAAGCGAATCCTGGGTACGCTACTGGGTATGATACATATATTTTAACTTTGCATTTGATTTAAGGGAAACAAAGCCAAATATGTAAAAATCAGGAAACCAACAAATATTTAGCAGTTTGCATGGACAGAAACGTGAGACCAGTGTTTCTGGGAAAGGCTGTGTTAAAGGATTCAAATGTGTTTAAACTGTTGGTACGGTGACCAATTTCCGAGAAAAATAATCCCGCTGGCGACCAGTTTTCAGTTTTGTTTAGCCTTATGCCATGACACCGTGCTGTGTCGGCAGTATCTCCGGGAGACTATGACCCGACCGAGCTGATCCCGAACCTCTGCAAGGTGCGCTGTCAGGTGCTCCGCTTCATGTACGCCGGACTGAAGAACGGCATGTTCTGCTTCTGCAGCAGCATACTGCGTGAGTGCCGCTCCCATAATACAGTACTGTAACAAACACTGAGCCGCACCCTGCGTGATTGCCGATCCCATAATACAGTACTGTAACAAACACTGAGCCGCCACCCTGTCGTGAGTGCCCGCTCCATGACACTGCGTTGTAACAAAACACTGAAGGCCGCACCTTGCATAAAGATTGGCCGCCTCCATAAACACTGCGCTAGAATATCAAACACTGAGCCGCACCCTGCGTGAGTGCCGCTCCCATAACACTGCGCTGTAACAAACACTGAGCCGCACACTGCGTGAGTGCCGCTCCCATAACACTGCGATGTATCAAACACTGATCCACATATTGCATGATTGCCGCTCCCATAACACTGCGCTGTAACAAACACTGAGCTGCACCCTGCGTGAGTGCCGCTCCCATATTACCATATGCCAAGCAATGTAAAAAGCATTAGCACGTGGAGTGTGGTATTTTCCTTATTATGCACTGGCATACCGCACTGGCGACATATGGTAAAAGACTTACTGAACTCTGCTGTGTATGTAGATATTTGTGATCTCGGCGTTTTTCAAAACTACTGCACTCGCTTCGCTAGTGCAGTAATTTCAAAAAACGCCTCGATCACAAACATCTACATACCAGCATCGTTCAGTTATGCTTAATACAGTACTGTAACAAAAACTAAGCCGCACCCTGCGTGAGTGCCGCTCCCATAACACTGCGCTGCATGTATTAAACACTGAGCCGCCACATATTGCATGAGTTGCCGCTCCCATAACACTGCGCTGTAACCAAACACTGAGCCGCACCCTGCGTGAGTGCCGCTCCCATAACACTGTGCTGTATCAAACACAGAGCCTCACCCTGCATGAGTGCCGCTCCCAATAACACTGTGCTGTAACAAACACTGAGCCGCACCTTGCGTGAGTGCCGCTCCCATAACACTGCGCTGTAACAAACACTGAGCCGCACCCTGCGTGAGTGCCGCTCCCATAACACTGTGCTGTATCAAAACACAGAGCCTCACCCCTGCATGAGTGCCGTCCAATAACACTGTGCTGTAACAAACACTGAGCCGCACCCTGCTGAGTGCCGCTCCCATTAACACTCGCCAGTGTTAACAAACACATGAGCCGCACCTGCGGTGAGTGTCGGATCCATCCCAACATTGCGGCTGTATCACAACACTGAGCCGCACATTGCAATAAGTGCGCTCCCATAACACTGCGCTGTAACAAACACTGAGCCGCACAACACTGGCGTCGAGTTGCCGCTCCCATAACACTGCGCTGTATCAAACACTGAGCCGCACCCTGCAGTTGGAGTGCCGCCCTCCCATAAACACTGCCTGTAAACAAAACAACTGAGCCGCACCCTGCAAGCACTTGAATTGCCGCATCCCATAACACTGCGCTTGTAACAAGTATACACTGTAGGACCCCTGCGTGAGCTAGGGCTCCTTGTAAGGGAGTGTGCACTAACTCGCATTGGTTATGTGGAGGTTTGCTTGACACTAGTCTTGTAAGAAATATTTTTCTGAATTCTGGCCATGTTACTTCATTTCTCCAGATTCACTTTATTTGCTGAGATTTTCCCAAAGTCAGCCCATCACATTCCGAGTAAACTTAATTATCGACTATGGTCGCCAAGAGCTTCGGCTTCTAGATAGCATTGCCTCTCAGATTAGTACGACGGGCTAGCTTATATTTTAGCGCTGGCCCAATAGGGAAAAACAAACTCTGAGCACTGATAGCAGCTGCCGAACAGAGCCTCGATAACTATAAACAAACCCATGCATTGTTCCGTATAGGTTGTTTATGTCTTTGGTGCGCCTTTATAGGTATGGCATCTTCGTTGTTTGGTTTAATCACCTGAATAGTTGCGGAGGTCGCTTTATGAGTTTTTTAGAAAACAAATAAATGCAAAACAGAATAAATTACGTACAAATGCAACTAAAGAGGCCTAGACTTGAATTTTATGCTAACCAAATTGATCAAACCAATAGCTTCTTACCGTAATAAAAATATGTTTGACATTTCAAAAGAGTAGGCACACTCCCTTTAACACTGCACCGTAACAAACACTGAGCTGCATACTGGATAAGTGTCGTTCCTATAACACTGTTCTGTAACAACACTCAGACAACAAGGCGATAAACACGGAATAGGTTGTTCTCACTATAATTCCCGGATGGGGATAGCCTTTCCTTTCCCATTTCTTCTACCCATTTAAATGCCATTGCGCCTCAGTATTAGTTCCGTTTTGTAATCTGTGCATGCCGACTCTGTGCAAAAACTGGTTAGGGTTGGTATTCCGTGCCCGTCTGTTACTGACGCCAGTCACTGGTTTGACTGTGCCCACCTTCCTGACGTGAGTCACTGGTCTGTGTGTCACCCTGCTGACGTAAATCACTGGTCTGTGTGTCGCCCTGCTGACGTGAGTCACTGGTCTGTGTTTCACCCTGCTGACGTGAGTCACTGGTTTCGGAGTTGTGTCGCCCTGCTGACGTGAGTCCACTGGTCGTGTGTCGCGGGCCTGCTGACGTGAGTCACTGGTCTGTGTGTCACCCTGCTGACGGGAGTCACTGGTCTGTGTGTCTCTCTGCTGACGTGAGTCACTGGTCTGTGTGTCGCCCTGCTGACGTGAGTCACTGGTCTGTGTGTCGCCCTGCTGACGTGGGTCACTGGTCTGTGTGTCGCCCTGCTGACGTGAGGTCCACTGGTCTGTGTGCGCCTGCTGGAACGTGAGTCACTGGTCTGCGTTGTTCGCCCTTGCTGACGTGAGTCACTGGTCTGTGCTGTCGCCCTGCTGACGTGAGTCACTGCGTCTGTGTTGTCGCTCTGCTGACGTTGAGTCACTGGTCTGTGTGGTCGCCCTAGCTGAACGTAAATCACTGGTTCTGTGTCGTCGGCCCTGCTGACGTGAGTCACTGGTCTGTGTTTCACCCTGCTGACGTGAGGTCACTGGTCTGTTGTCGCCCTGCTGAAGCCCTGAAGTCTACTGGTTCTGTTTGTGTCGCCCTGCTGACGGGAGTCACTGGTCTGTGTGTTCGCTCGTTTGCTGACGTTGAGTCACTGGTCTGTGTGTCGCCCTGCTGACGTGAGTCACTTGGTCTGTGTGTCAACCCTGCTGACGTGAGTCAACATGCGTCTGGCAAGTATGTGTCCGCCCCTGCTACCGTGAGTCACTGGTCTGTGTGTCGCCTGCTGCGTGAGTCACTCGGGGCTGTGGTTTCACCCTGCTGACGTGAGTCACCAAATGGTCTGGTTCGCTTAACACTTGCTGACATGCAGTTCACTAAGGTGTCTGGTGGTGCGGGCCTCTGCTGACGTGAGTCACTGCCCAGTCTGTATGTGCTACGCCTTAGACGTGAGTCACTGGTCTGTCCGTTGTCGCCCCTGCTGACGTGAGTCACTGGGTAACTAGCAATCCAGTGTCGCCCTGCTGACGTGAGTCACTGGTCTGAGGGACAATGTTGTCGCTCTGCTTGGAAGTGAGTCACTGGTCTGTGTGTCGGCCCTGGCTGACGTGAGTCATGGTCGGTGTGTTCACCCTGCTTTGACGTGAGTCACGGTCTGTGTTGTCACCCCTGCGGGCTGACCGGGAGGTCACTGGTCTGGTGTCTCTCCTGCTGACCGTGAGTCACTGTCTGTGTGTCGCCTGCTGACGTGAGTCACTGGGGTCTGTGTGTCGCACCTTGCACGTGGGTGCACCTAGGTCGTGTGTCCGCCCTGCTGACGTGAGTCATGGTCTGTGTGTCGCCCTGCTGACGTGAGTCACTGGTCTGTGTGTCGCCCTGCTGACGTGAGTCATTGGTCTGACTGTGTGTCACCCTGCTGATGTGAGTCTGACTGGTGTGACTGCCGGCCCTGCTCCTGTGGCTGCAGGCATTGAGCGCGTGGCGGCCAGTCAGTGCTCTAAGCCCTGCACTGGTGACTCCAGCCTGACGTGCGGCGGCACCGGGGAGGCCGTACAGGTGTACCGCACCGGCGGACAGGTCAGTCAGTGCAGCGTTTGTATGACTCCAGCCTGACGTGCGGCGGCACCGGGGAGGCCGTACAGCTGTACCGTACCGGCGGACAGGTCAGTCAGTGCAGCGTTTGTATGACTCCAGCCTGACGTGCGGTGGCACCGGGAGGCCGTACAGCTGTACCGTATCCGCGGACAGGTCAGTCAGTGCAGCGTCTGTATGACTCCAGCCTAGACGTGCGCGGCACCGGGGAGGCCGTACAGGTGTACCGCACCGGCGGACAGGTCAGTCAGTGCAGCGTTTGTATGTCTGTGTGCGCCGAGAGAGCTGTGCAGTGTGCAATGCCATCATCAGCTGATATGTAATTCCACTGACATAGGTAAGCTCGTTAAAATGGTGGCTAACAAGCAAGCACACATCAGATATTTACATCTGGACAGCTTCCGACGACCACAGACCCCGGCGGGGCCGCTCTTAGCACGCTCTGATTACCCATTTGTAAGAAACATCTGCTATCAAAATGGTTATGGCTAGATCGCTCGACAATATTCATAGGTACATAATGTAAGTAGCTGCATAAAGTGCTAAATGTGTTGGGTACATTTATTGTTTTCCGAGATCGTTGTCGAGCAAGGCGTTTTGTTATTGTAGCATTGCACAATTCTATTTGTATCTGCATACTGTGCGGGCTTCCGTCTCCGATTCTCTGTCAAGATGGCGACGTTCCGTCTCCGATTCTCTGTCAAGATGGCGACGTTCCGTCTCCGATTCCGTCTCCGCTTCTCTGTCAAGATGGCGACGTTCCGTCTCCGCTTCTCTGTCAAGATGGCGACGTTCCGGCCACGTGTCACTGTATTACCCGACACGCCAAGACTGACCAGTGACCTTCAGTATCAAAAAACGAAAACGTTTACGTCTCCGAGTCACAATATGTCGCGTCCGTGGCGCGTATGACTCCCGAGACAACCGACAACCAAAATATAACACTTCCACACATACTAAGCTAGGAATAATCAATATTCTTATGTGTAATTGAACAGGTAATTGTAATTGACGTCAGGCATGTCAGCAATTGTTATTCGTGATACGATGAAAAGGTCGCTGTCACTAGGTTCGTAGCCACCTATACGGATACTGGACAGTAGGTACTATTGGTTCCAAAATAAGCGTCCCGCTGGGTTTGCCGGCACAGCAGTTAAAGGGAATATGCCTTCTTGGGAAAAGTATGTGAAATGATGGGGATGAGTGCCACTCATCTGGGTACTCATCTCCATCATTGCACATACTTTTATCAGGGCAGTATATTCGATTTCACTGCTGTGTCCTCCATCCCAGCGGGACGCTTATTTGGGAAACAATAGTACATAATGTCCGTACCGTTTTTGTCGGGTGCCAAAGGCGCCACCCAACGACCATTGTTTTTGCAACAGTGGCGGTGGAAGGTTTTTTGGATGGGGGGCAAAGAAAATCAGGGCGCCCCCTCGAGGCAAAGCGCCCCTCCCCCCAAAAATGTCACGAAAATTGATCTCCTGGACTTAAGGCCACAATATTTTACTAGTAAAATGAAGTTTGGGGTGATGACCGAGCGGGCGCGAGAACGTCTTTGAGAAGCTAACATCTCTGCGACCGCAGTGCCATTGGGAAGCAGTCTTCTTTGCTGAGCAGCTCTGCTCAACGTACTCTTCTCACTGGCGGATCCAGCCTTCCAATATGAGGGAGGGGGGGGGGCTAAGTTCACTGTGGAACACCGGGTCCTTGATAGGATCGAGTCGTAAAAAATATAGTGTAAGCTGTAAATTTATAAATGTATGACTTACCTAAATCCAAAATACGATTTCTCGCCGTGAATAGTGCGCTCAAATGCTTACAAGATGAACGCCGGTACGCTAACGTCACAAATGGTGGCTACCTCGCGACATTTCCTCCTTATGGCCTGTAATATGTTTAATATTAACTGCGAAAACTTGCTTTATTTTAGATACAATGCAGTGGAGTTCCTACTCGGTTATTAGCTTTCCGAATTATTGTGCGTTTTAACCTTTATTAGAGGAATGTTTACGTGTTTTTTTTTTGCGGGGGAGATAATTTATACTGTCACCCCTGTCGAGCGTGTAATGGGGGGCTGCTTTTGCCCTTGCCGCCCCCTTGATCCGCCAGTGTATTGCCACCGTGTAAAAGCTACGTCGTTGATTGTGAATCGCTCCAGATTAAAACATTGTCACACGTGCCGCTTTCCCTACTCCCTACTGCTACCAAATGATATCAAATAGAGGCAAAACCAACGAGAAAATAGAAAAACATGAACAAGACAATTTTTTCTCTTGTCAAAACGTTATTTTTCGCAGCCAGTTTTTTGTAAATAAATTTAGTCCGAATGTTTAATATGGATGGCTTTCCGGGGTCAGGACCCGCGCTAAGCAGAGCTTGTTGCGGCTGGTCCTGACCTCACCAACCGCGATCGCGCAATTCCTGTTGGCCGGCAGATTAGAGACGGAAAGTTACGTGCCCACATACCCGGACACGTCCGCCCCGCTCACTGACGTTCCACCTGGCCTTGAGTGCGACCGCTGTGCCCACCGGCCGCAGGCCATCCCAGTTCAGGAACAAATAGCGAGCGCCGAACGACTCGAACCCGGGCTGCCACTTACCGGGCTAGTCAGAGACAAGCGATTCTCCTACTGAGCTACAGGGTGGGTATCTACCCATTTTTGTCACCAGTTCTCACGAATATGGAGGGGGGGGCGGCTAGTTTGTACTGTCGCCCCGGTCCGGCCTGGAATGGGAGACTTTGGCCCCTGTCGTCCCCTGGATCCGCCAGTGACTGCTTGATACCAATGCCGCCTCGTGTGGGTGACTACCACTGCGCGTGGCGCGTGCCGCGTGAAGGGGTGTTCAAAGGGGTTTTATTTATTAAAATGCAACGGCTGAACATTTTGTTTTTTATTCGGTGTGTGGTAAGGGACCCCTCAGCCGCCGCTTTCCCACAACTCAGGTGTGGGGCAAATCTGCACGTGCGCACGTTTTTGCATTTCAGAAACTACTTGTCAGATTGAGTCGAAAATAATCATACAGTCCCTTCGCGCTCGCTCGTTCGTTGCCAACTATAGCGGCACTATACCTTGCTAGTTATTACACCAACAAAACGCAAACACAGACATGCACGTAGCCAGGATTTCGTCCAGGGGGGGGGGGGCGCCTCGAAAGGGATCCCTTTCCGAGCGTTGAAAGGGCACCAGGGCAATTCTTCTTAAACCTGCGCCCTGGTGGGCCTCCAAGACAACTCACCATGGGGAGGGGTCAAAATGACCCCCCTTCTAAATCGAAAACGAAACGGTGATAGAAAGACGCGGAAAAAG
Source organism: Semibalanus balanoides (assembly GCA_014673585.1). Classification (NCBI taxonomy): domain Eukaryota; kingdom Metazoa; phylum Arthropoda; class Thecostraca; order Balanomorpha; family Balanidae; genus Semibalanus; species Semibalanus balanoides. The sequence continues at coordinate 11,617 of VOPJ01006374.1, forward strand.
CGTCGAATCTTCCAACGTGTTAACATTTGAAAAGTACAGAGACAATTTTAGCGAAGGTAAATATGTGACGGTCGCAACGAGGTCATTGAAGTCAAATTTCACATTTTTTTTCGTCGCTTCGAAACAACCACCGTATATCTCGGATCTAAGATATCTAAGGAACAAGCGAAAAAACAACAATCGAAAGCTCATTAAAAATACAATCGTATCGCGTTTCTTTTTTAAATTGAGCTCTGATAAATAGTCTAGGCTCCAGAGGTCAGCGAAGGTCAAAAATGCAGTTAATTTGGTACGGATTTTGTTGGTGTCCTCAATACACTGCTATCGAAGTTTTAAATGGTAGAGCAGTCAATTTTGCCACCATCGTGTTTCTCACATCACTGCACATCGAAGCCATATACTGGATGACCTGGTAAGTCAAATTTATAAATTTAACCTCAGGTCAAGGTCATTTGGCAACCCGGGTAGGTCATGTTATATGGGCGATGCGGCCAGACGAGACGAACACAGTTGTGTCAACCTCTCGTCTCTATCTTTTTTATAAATAGTTATTAGCAAATCATTGCTGATGACCTCAGATGACCTCGGATGACCTTGTATAGATCACTGAGCAACAATTATTAAATTGCACCTTGATCATCTTGAATGAGATAAAATAGCATGATTCTGAAAGAATCAGCCTGATCCTGATCCAACGCATTTTTTCTGAATAGGAAGCATTTATTTATTTTCCCATTCACTTATAATGAGAGGTTAGCAAATTGACTTGATTTTAGGTCACCGATGCAAAAAATCCGAGATGAACCAATTGTAGGCATTTATGATCTCATAAAATCCTGCAAGTTTCAAATCTTTTGGACAAAAACTGTGGCTTTGGCACGATCACAAACATTTTGGGAGGCAAGGTTACTTAAAGTGATCTGGTGACCTGACCTGGGGCGACCTGAAGTAAATTTTTTGATAAAGTGTGTAAAATTGATGTTTAAAAAGTTGAACAAAACTTGGAAGCGCTGCGCACCGCCGTTTTTCCGCTATTCTGGAAAACCCTCAGGTGGGTCAAAATGACCCCCCACCAGTAGCCTTTTTCATAAAGATATACACACCGGTTGTATGTGTAAATTGTAGTTTTGTAGAATTTTTGGGAAGCACATATATGTTATATGAAGTTATATTAACGTATTATACTATTATAGAAATATATTATATGTAGGCACATTTACAATTCTACTTACTTTTTTGTAATTGTGTGTGTGTGTGTGTGTGTGTGTGTGTGTGTGTGTGTGTGTGTGTGTGTGTGTGTGTGTAAATTTTGATGAAACGTATTAAATCTGTAAGTTGTAAAATCGGAATCTTCAACCTACACATACAACCAGTGTGTAAATCTATTTATGAAAAGGCAACAGGGCGAGGTTTAAATGATTGGTATGCTAATGATTGGTATGCCAATGCTAACTTTGCAGATTTTAAAGTCATTCTTACCATGCAACGCAATAGGCCTCATGCTAAAATGCGACATAATTGGCAGAGCTTTTGCTCTTACCAGGTCTATAAAAACGGCACCCATGAAGGGCCCTCTTTGCATGCGTTGGAATGACCAAACAAAACGTCGATGAAAAACCCCCATAGGGAAGAACAGACGACCACTAAGACGGACATTGGGCTTTCTCATCAGCAAATGCCACCCACGCGGAGGAGAAAAGGCGCACTATCGGACAATGAGCAGATGCCGGCCCTGATGATAGTTAAAATAACCGGTAACCTCATAATAAGTAAGGAAAAAAATAAATTATGTCCGAAATTTATTTTGAATATTTTGCTTATTGAAGCTTTCGTCCAGCAATGAAACAATATGAAACAAAATATTTCAAGGCACAGTGCAGAACAACAATCACATGCATTACAATAAAGGGCACCGACGTTTTCCTAACCCGCAGCACAGATGCCGGCCCCATGGAGCAGAACAGGCGCACTAATAAAAAATAAGCAAATACCGCTTCCCATGGGGTAAAACAGGCCCCCCTAAATTAGACAAATGTCCATTGCCCATTAGCAAATACCGCCCTCATGGAGCAAAACAGATCAGGTGAGTATCCAAGGCCATCAGAGACACTGAAGGGCTTTCAAAGACAAGCCAGGGGGCCACTTGGGCAATGGGCATGTCCATGGGCCCATTGAGTCTACCTAGGAGTCCCAAAAACTGCCCAGGGGCCTCTCAAGCATGTTCGGGGCTGGCTGATCCCACTTAGGAGCCCCACAACCTATCCAAGGGCATCTTGAGCATGTCCAGGGGCACCAAAAACCTGCCCAAAGACCTCAAGCATGCTCAGGAGCAAAAAATCATATAACCATAAAACATCATATAGCCCCATAAAACATATTAAGATTAAAAAAAAAAATCGCGCAAAATAATCCATCGTGAAAACGCCTATTGTGTGTGTGTAAGTTATGTTTGGAACGAAGTTTCCACGTACCTAGATTCATGTGGGAAAAAGTTGTTTTAAGTCTCACAGGGTCAAATATCATGACGTCAAACACCGGGTCAAACACCACGGGTGCCTTAAATGCGCCATGGCCGCAAAGTGTTATAGTGCCCTGGGCGCAATATGTATGGGCGCGATTCGGAATTCACTGCAAGTCGGGGAAAACAGCAAATATGGCAGACATGTTTTAGTTTGAATCGGGGGTTTTCGCTTAAAGGATTACAAATGCACTGCTAATCCTATTCAAACCACTTCAGCACCTTCCTACTTTCACAATAAAAAATAACAGACTACACCCAACATGCATGTTCCAGATAAGAAAATACAACATGTTTCGAAAAATGACTCCTGACTAGTGAACAAAGCTGACAACTGACCTTTGTTGGCGACAGCAGACCGGCAAAATAATGAGTTAGTGATGGGGATTAATATGCACTACAAAATCATATAGAGTTTATATTTTTCGAGATATTGACATGGTCGGATTTAGGAAACCTGGCGCAGTTTGGGCACTCTCCCCTAAAGAGTCGGAAGACCACGCGAAGCGTAGTCTAAGGAGCACCAGGGCCACAAGCGGAACTTTATGAAATCGCTCGGAGGGGAGGCTCTAATGTTAATTTGATAGATTTTAAATCAGTTCTTACCATGCAACGTCATAGGCCTAATGCTAAAATTTGACAAGATTGGGGGGGGGGGGCTCGGGCACTCCCCAAGAGATATAAGTTCCACCCCTGACCAGGGCCCTTTCTGAAAGACCAAAAGGCCCTTGCACGTTCAAAAGAGCCCTGTGCATGTCAGAAGGAACCCTGGACAAGCCCAGGGGGCACCTGGGCCCTGAGCGGGTCAGAGAGGCCCCTGAGCACGTCGAATGAGCACCTAGCCAGCACAAAGGTACCCCTGAGCAGTGAGCGGGTCAGAGAGACCCCTGAGCACGTGGAATGAGCACCTAGCCAGCACAAAGTACCCCTGAGGCATGTGAGCGGGGTCAGAGAACGACCCTGAGCACGTCGACATGAGCACCTAGCCAGCACAAAGGATACCCCTGGGTAGTGAGCAGCGTCAGAGAGACCCCTGAACAACGTCGAATGAGCACCTAGCCAGCACCAAAGGTACCCCTGAGCAGTGAGCGGGGTCAGAGAGACCCGCTGAAACACGTCGGAATGAGCACCTAGCCAGCACCAAAAGGGTACCCCTTGGGCAGTGAGCGGGTCCAGAGAGGACACCCCTGAGCACGTCGGAATGACAACCTAGCCAGCACAAAGGTACCCTGAGCAGTGAGGCGGGTCAGAGAGACCCCTGAGCACGTCGAATGAAGCACCTAGCCAGCACAAAGGTACCCGCTGAGCACGTGAGCGGCGTCAGAGAAGACCCTGAGCACGTCGTTCGAATGAGCACCTAGGCCAGCACAAAGGTACCCTGGGTAAAGTGAGCAGGTCAGAGAGACCCCTTGAACACGTCGAATGAGCACCTAGCCAGCACAAATACCCCTGAGCAGTGAGCGGGTAGAGAGACCCCTGAGCACGGTCGAATGAGGCACCTACCAGCACAAAACGTACCCCTGAGCAGTGAGCGGGTCAGAGAACCCCTGAGCACGTCGAAATGGCGCCCTAGCCAGCAACCAAAAGGTACCCCGCGGCCCTGAGCGGGTCAGAGAGCCCTGAGCACGTCGAATGGACCTAGCCAGCACCAAAGGTACCCCTGACAGTAGTCGGGTCAGAGAGACCCCTGAGCACGTCGAATGAGCACCTTAATGCCAGCACAAAAGTATCCCTGAGCAGTGAGCGGGTCAGAGAGACCCCTGAGCACGTCGAATGGGCACCTAGCCAGCACAAAGGTACCCCTGGGCCCTGAGCGGGTCAGAGAGACCCCTGAACACGTCGAATGGGCACCTAGCCAGCACAAAGGTACCCCTGGGCAGTAAGAAGGTCGGAGAGACCTCTGGACACGTCGAATGGGCACCTAGCCAGCACAAAGGTACCCCTGGGTAGTGAGCAGGTCAGAGAGACCCCTGAACACGTCGAATGGGCACCTAGCCAGCACAAAGGTACCCCTGGGCAGTGAGAAGGTCAGAGAGGCCCCTGAGCACGTCGGCAGGGCGACAAAGCAGCCGGTTGCAGTCCCTTGCAGGTTCTTCAGAGCTCCTAAGCAGGCTGGAGGGCCCCTGGACAGACCAGAGGGCCCCTGGGAAGTTTAAAGGGCCCCCGTGTAGGTCAGGGGCCTCTGACCAAATCGAAAGGGCCCCTGGGTGGGACAGAGGGGCCCCTGAACATATCAAATGGTCTCGTAGCGAGCACGGAAGGGCCCTGAAATGGCAGGTCGAAGGGCCCTCTGATCATGTCGGCAAGGCGACAGAACAGAAAGCGCAGTACCTTGCCGGGTCGGAAGGCTGAAGGGCCCTGGTCAGACCAAAGGCACTGGTGGATCTGAGGGGGGGGGGGCTGCAGAGGCTAAAGCCCCCCCCCCCATTCCAGGCCGGACAGGCCCCATATCCGCTGAAACTGGTGTTGAAAAATGGTTAATAGTTGCAAAAAAAGTATATTTTTGCCTCGTTCGTGTTTCCTCTATTTGGTAGCAATTTGGTAGGAGTAGGGGTTATTTTGATCTGGAGCGATTCACAATCAACAAAGCTTTTGCACGGTGGCGCTACACTGGTGGATCCAGGGGGCGGCAGGGGCAAAAGCAGCCACCCCTTCCCCCATTACACGCTCGACAGGGGCGGCAATATACATTATCTCCCCCAAAAAACAACAAAACCACACAAACAAGACAAACGTAAGAATTCCTGTAATAAAAGTAAAAACGCGTAATAATTCGGAAAGCTAATAACCGAGGAAGAAATCCCCTGCATTTTATCTAAAATAAAGCAAGTTTTCGCAGTTAATAGCACACAAATTACAGGCCATTAGGAGGAAATGTCGCAAAGTAGCCGCCATGAGTCCCATTTGTGACGATAACGTACCGGCATTCATCTTGTAGGTATATGAGTGCAGTCAGTGCACTAAACACGACGAGAAATAGTTTTTGGGGTATAAGTAAGTTGTACATATATAAATTTACACTATATAAAATGATATGGGCCCAATGATTACTTCGAATGGGCCTCTAGCCAGCACCAAGGGACCCCCTGGGCAGGTTGCATGAAGTCACTACAGGTAGGAAAGGCCCCTGAGAATGTCGGCAGGGCGAAAAAGCAGCCAGTACAGTCCCTTGTCAGCTCAGGAGGCCCCTATAAGCAGGCTGGAGGGCCCCCTGGACACATGATAGGGACTTCCTGGAGGAGCAGGGGGTCCCTGGTCAGATCGGAAGGGTCAAAGGTACGCATAGACCTTAGATGAAGATTGGAAACGATTTTAGTACTTACTTCACAATTAAAATATTAAAATAGGAGCTTTCGGGTATATTGTAACACCCTTCATCAACGATGAAGAGGCAAAAAGTAACACCAGAAAGCTCCAACTTTAGTGATTAGTGATGATTTAGCTCCAACTTAAGTGAAAGAAAACTTTTATATTTGTATTGTGGAGTAACTAGTAAGTCCTCATTGTATTTAATATATGTCACCCACTCCATATCATGCCTTTTCACGGCTCCCAGATGAGTCCCTGAACAGGTCGAAAGGGCGTTGAAAAGGTCGGAGGGGCCGCTAGACGATATGAAGGTCGCGGGGGTTATTTAACAGTAAGAATGCAGTTGTCCAGGGAATATAATTCAACATTTTCGCGCCACTCCGCGGCGTAGTTAACTTATTATATGCAAGTAAAAAAGGACCTCATTTCGTGGCGCATTTATGTGTTATGCTGCTGTTTTTCTATATGATTGGGCAAATATGTAATGTATGTGTGTCCAGCCAGCCACTTTTTACTGCAAATTGAATTGCATTTAAACACACACTAACATTTATCATATGTCTCAGTATGTTTTTAGTATTAGCGCGAGCATGTGGTAAAAGGTTTTCAGCCTTCAGAAAATCAATGTTAAGTCAATTGGTCAAAGCTTTCGGCCCGCCGGGCATTTACATTTTACCAAACTATTTTTACGCATTTTCCAAAACGGAGGTAGACATATGATAAAATAAATACCACACTTAGGCCGATATAATTTCTTTAGAACCTCGGTCTTTGTAGGATTATCCACCCTCGACCTTCGGTCTCGGGCGAAAAATCCAACAACGACCTCGGTCCTAAATAAATTATTTTTATCTGCCCCGTGTGGTATTTATTATTGTTGCATAGTCTCGCAACAAACGCAATGCGACGCATTGATGAGAATGCATAGCTTTACAGGACATCTGAGTAAAAAAATCGCGACGCTCCGCGGAGCAATTTATCTAAGAAATTCAGATCTTGAGCCTAAACAAATATTCGAAGTTAGTATAACTAATTCCAAATGGGTGTCGCTGGTTCCAAATTTGGTATGGCAGTTTGCTAACTCCAGCTTCTAGAAGTTGATATGGTCCATGCCATATCTGTCATACTGCATTATTCATCCTTGTAACTAGAGGTTTACACGGGGCAGCGATCCCCATGGCTGGCCGAACCCCACGGCTAATGGGGTGGGCCGGACTGTATTTTTTGTATGTATGTATGTATGATGTTATGTATGTATGTATGTATGTATGATGTATGTATGTAGTGTATGTATGTATGTATGTATGTATGTATGATATGTATGTATTATGTATGTATGTATTGTATGCTATGTATGTATATGTATGTATTATGTATGTATGTATGTTATGTATGTCATGTTATGTATGTATGTATGATGTATGTATGTATGTAGTTATGTATGTATGTTTTGTAGTATGTATGTATGTATGTATGTATGTATGTTATGGTATGATGTTATGTATGTATGTATGTATGTAAATGTATGTATTGTATGTATGTATGTATGTATGTAGTATGTATTAGTATGTATGTATGTATTATGTATTATGATGTAGTATGTAGTATGTATGTAGTAATGTATGTATTATGTATGTATGTTATGTATAATGTTATGTATGTATGTATGTATGTATGTAAATGTATGTTATTATGGTATGTATGTATGTATGTATTGTATGATGTATGTAGAGATGTATGTTTGTATTATGATGTATGTATGTATGTATGTATGTATCTATGTATGTATGTATGTATGTATGTATGTATGTATGTATGTATGTACACAAAATGCGTCACTTGGGAAGGAATATGATTCTAGTCATTTAATCATCAGATACATATTCCAATGAAATGAATCTACCGTTTATGCGAATTAGTACTTAGCTTGTCATGCATTGTGCCAATTGTTTCGTTATTTGTAAAATCGGAATGAGGTATGTGTGCTATGGCCTATGCAGTTAGATACAGAAGGGATTTGAGGGATGTGTCGTCTTACAGACGCGTCAGGTGGCATTACCTACCTGGCTGTTAGAATGGCAGGTACCGTAGTACCGTGTCAATGTTGTCATTGCGGGTGGTTGACATGACTGTGTGCTCTGATCATTAGGTGGAGATCACGGGAGCGACCATATCAGTCGAGCAGACCACCATCCAGCCAGTGGATACGCTGTTCAGCTTCACAGCTGGGCTCGATGTCAAAGACCAGATTGTTCTCATATCGTAAGCATTGCTACACTCTGCTTGAAGGCATGAATAAACGACTGGCTGGTGACGAGGTGTGCCGTTCCAGTGGTCCAGTGGTTGTTCCAGTGGCCGTTCCAGTGGTTGCTATTAAATTATGGTCACGGAACGAACGCATGCCGTTGGCTTCTGGGAAGCGACATACCTACCTACAGCTAAACATAAACATGGCAACACATAATACTGCAGTACGTATCGCCTACATATTCTCGTTTTCATGCTATTCTTTCTCTCTATCAAACATGGTATTGAACTTCACAGAATTGAAGAATTGCTGCATTGATCTCTTCGTAAAATATATACAGCATTCAGAAGGTGATTGAGTGAGCACTGAGAGCATATGTAGCCTTGTGGCCTTGCGGTACACAACTGGAATGCAGCTTCCATGTGAAAGCTACTCACTCTCACAGCTACGACACAGTGTGACGTCAGTACAGTTACGACACAGTGTGACGTCGGTACAGTTACGACACAGTGTGACGTTGTACAGTTACGACAACAGTGTGACGTCAGTACAGTTACGACACAGTTGGACGTCGATTACAGTTACGACACACAGATGTGACCGTCCAGTACAGTTACGACACAGTGTGAACGTCGCGGTTTACAGTTAGACCACAATGTGACGCCAGTTACAGTTACGACACAGTGGACGTCGGTCAGTTACGACACACATGTGACGTCTGTACAGTTCAACGACACAGTTGTGACTCCACAGTACAGTTACGACACAGTGTAGACGTCGTGACAGTTACGGAACACAGTGTACGTCAGTACAGTTACGACACAGTGTGACGTCCGTACAGTTACGACACAGTGTGACGTCAGTACAGTTACGACACAGTGTAACGTCTGTAGAGTTACGACACAGGGTGACCTCGGTAAAGTTACGACACAGTGTGACGTCAGTACAGTTACGACACAGTGTGACGTCCGTACAGTTACGACACAGTGTGACGTCTGTACAGTTACGACACAGTGGAACGTCTGACAGTTTACGACACAGTGATGACGTCAGAACAGTAAGGACACAGTGTGGACGTCGGTACAGTTACGACACAGGGTGACGTCGGTACAGTTACGACACATTAACGCAGTACAGTTACGACACAGTGCGACGTCGGTACAGTTACGACACAGTTGACGATCGTACATTACGAACAGTGTTGACGTCTGTACAGTTACGACACCAGTGTGACGTCTGTACAGTTACGGACACAAGTGTGACCTCGGTACATTACGACACAGGAGTGACCTCGTACAAGTTACGACACAGTTGTGACGTCGGTACAGCTGACGACACAGTGTGACTTCAGTATAGTTACGACAAGTGTGACGTCAGTACAGTTACGACACATATGACGTCAGTAACAGTACGGGACACAGTGTGACGTCAGTACGTTACGGCACAGTGTGACGTCTGTACTTACGGACACAGTGTGACGTCAGTACAGTTACGATACAGTGTGATGTCAGTACTGTTACGACACAGTGTGACGTCAGTACAGTTTCGACACAGTGTGACGTCAGTACAGTTACGATACAGTGTGATGTCAGTACTGTTACGACACAGTGTGACGTCAGTACAGTTACGACACAGTGTGACGTCAGTGCAGTTACGACACAGTGAGCTGTCAGTACAGTTACGACACAGTGTGACGTCAGTACAGTTACGACACAGTGTGACGTCTGTACAGTTAAACGACCAACAAGGTGTGACGTCAAGTTTACAGTTTACGACACAGTGTATGATGATCAGTACTGTACACACAGTGTGACGTCATTTTACAGTTACGGACACCAGTGAGATGTCAGTACAGTTACGACACCAGCTGTGACGTAACAGTCAGTTACGACACAGTATGACGTCAGTAACAGTTACGACACAGTGTGACAGTCAGTACCAGTTACGGCACAGTAGTGGACGTCGTACAGTTACGACACCAGTGTTGACGTCGAATACTGTTACCGACACAGGGTGACGTCAAGTACAGTTTACGAACACAGTGTGACGTCAGTACAGTTACGACACAGTGTGACGTCATTACACTCCGTTACGTGACTTCAACACAGTTATGACAGTGCATAGGGGGACGTCGCACTATGTGATAACTGCCTTCCAGAGGTGTTCAAAGTGCAAGATGTGAGTTGTCGAGCTTCCACTTAAAACCAATATATTTTGAAAGTGAATTCTTGAAAGGATTAGAAACCATGGCTTATGCTGGTTTTGAGCAATCCAGGAACTGTGTCCTGTCTGTCTGGGTCATCCTGTGTACTGTAGGCGCAAAGTATGATGTCAATGCGTCTGCTGTCTTGCATCCGGGCGGTCGGAAAACATGGAAGCTTGGCAGCCGAAATCTCAGCTGAATGTGTTGATATTGAAAAATGCTGGATTGTGTTGGAGTCTCTATATGATTTGCTAACGAGCCATGCTGTTTGCTTTATAAGTTTGACTATACATCACACTTTTCTATACAATTTGATTATGAGTGTTAACAAGCGAATAAAATGAATGACGTCGAGCTTCACGTAGACTGGTACAAATTTCCAGTGGTTGCATATATTGAAGCTGCCTCTCAAAATGAACCTACAAGCGTGAGGAATGTGAAAGACATCTAGATAGGCAAGATAGGGCTGAGCCGAAATATGGACGTTTTCCCTAGCCCATGCCGCGCGTTTCAGAGGGCGCGCGACACGCGGCGCCCGGCCCCGTACGGCGAACATGGGTACGCTCGCTGATAGGATATCCTGCACTCCTAGAGGAATAGCTATCGACACAAGACAAATTCATTCTACTAAATCTTTTGTCATTATTTTGCCTTTTCCAAACACGGAAGAGAGTTCAGCTTCCCAGACACAATGATATTAAGTTAACAAGTGGCAACCGCGTAGCAGTGTTTTACTGTGCGAGTCACCTTTGGCCCAGACCTCGCCTATGACGCTTATATACTGCCTCGACACCTGCCTTGCTGTGTCGACACCTGCCGCAGGTGAGCTCCGGGTCAAACGTGACTTGCACTGTAAAATACTGCTACACGGTAGCCACTTGTTAACTTAATATCATTTTGTCTCGGAAGCTGAACTATGTTCCGTGCTTGGAAAAGGCAAAGCAATGACAGAGGCTTCAGCAAATGCATGTGTTACGATGTCGATAGCTATTCCTCTAGGAGTGCAGGATATCCTATCAGCGTTCGCCGTACGGGGCCGGGCGACGCGTGTCGCGCGCCCTCTGAAACGCGCGGCATGGGCTAGGGAAAACGTCCATAACTCGGCTCAGCCCTGTATTGCCTATCTAGATGTTTTTCAAACACATTCCTCAGACCTCATGCTTGTAGGCTACTTTTGAGAGGTAGCCTGAATCTATGCAACTGAGCTGGAAATGTTTGCCGGTCTACAGGAAGTTTTACGTCGTTCATTTTATTCGCTTGTTCACACTCATTATTCAAATTATCTTAAAAAGTGTGATTTTTAGGTCAACTTATAAAACAAACAAAGTGAATCGTTAGCAAATTGTTAAGAGATACCACTATCCAGAATTTTCAAATATCACCATATTCAGCTGAGATACCGGCTACCAAACTGTAGTGCTTCCCGACCGCCCGGATGCAAGACAGAATACGCATTGACATCGTCTTACTATGCACCTACACAGGGAGTTACCAGATCGCTCAGAGCCAGCAATAACTATAGTTGCTAATGCTTTGAAGGATTATTTTACCAAATGTATTGTTTTAAGTAAATGGTCGACAGCACACATTTTGCACTTTTGGTCACATCTGGAAGGCAGTTATGACATAAGTGCGTTGGCTGCCTGATAGTAACATCTCTTGGTGGCGATCTGTATTTGACAGTTATGACTTCGGTGACGGCTCTGACGCCACCAAGCCGTCAGAGGAGGCCACCACCGTCACCTACCAGTACGGCATGCCAGGCATCTACACCGTGACGGCCAGCTTCACCGACATGGCCGGCATAGCCACGGTAAGCCCCAACAGACAGCCAACAGAGGACCGACTCTGACAAACTGACAAACAGCCAACAGAGGGCTAACCCCGACAGACAGTCAACAGAGCACCGACTCTAACAAACTGACAGACAGCCAACAGAGGGCTAACCCCGACAGACAGCCAACAGAGGACCGACTCTGACAAACTGACAAACAGCCAACAGAGGACTAACCCCGACAGACAGCCAACAGAGGACCGACTCTGACAAACTGAAAAACAGCCAACAGAAGACTAACCCCGACAGACAGCCAACAGAGGACCGACTCTGACAAACTGACAAACAGCCAACAGAGGACTAACCACGACAGACAGCCAACAGAGGACCGACTTTGACAAACTGGCAGACAGCCGCTAGAGGACTAACCCCGACAGACAGCCAACATAGGAATAACCTTTTCAGACCGACCAACAGCAAACACAGGTCTAAACCCGACAGACAGCCAACATAGGACTAACCCTTTCACACCGAAAAACAGCAAACAGAGAACTAACCCCGTCAGACATCCAACATAGGAATAACCCCGACATATAGCAAATCTAACTTACTATCAAAGCAAGTCTGTCTGTCTGTCTGTCTGTCTGTCTGTCTGTCTGTCTGTCTGGCTGGCTGGCTGGCTGGCCATGGCTCGCTGGCTGGCTGGCTGCTGGCTGAGCTGGCTGGCTGCTAGGCTGCTGGCTGGCTGGCTGGCTGCGCTGCTGGTGGGCTGGACTGGCTGGCTGGCTGGCTGGCTGGCTGGCTGCTGCTGGCTGGCTGGCTGGCTGGCGGCTGGCTGCGTGGCTGGCTGGCTGGCTGGCTGGCTGGCTGCTGGCTGGCTGGCTGGCTGGCTGGTGCGCTTGGCTGGCGGCTGGCTGGGCTGGCTGGCTGGCTTGGCTGGCTGGCTGGCTGGCTGGCTGGCTGGCTGGCTGGCTGGCAATGGCTGCTGGCTGGCGGCTGGGCTGGCTGGCTGGCTGGCTGGCGGGCTGGCTGGCTGGCTGGGCTGGACTGGCTGGCTGGCTGGCTGGCTGGCTGGCTGGCTGGCTGGCTGGCTGGGCTGGCTGGCTGGCTGGCTGGCTGGCTGGCTGGCTGGCTGGGCTGGCTGGCTGGCTGGCTGCTCGGCTGGCTGGCTGGCTGGGCCCTGGCGGCTTGGCTGGCTGGCTGGCTGGCTGGCTGGCCTGGCTGGGCTGGCTGGCTGGGCTTGGGCTGGCTGGTGGCTGGCTGGCTGCGGCTGGCTGGCTGCGACTGGCTGAGCGGCTGGCTGGCTGCTGGCTGGCTGCTGGCTGGACTGGCTAGCTGGCTGGCTGGCTGGACTGGCTGGCTGGTGGCTGGGCTGGCTGGCTGAGGCTGGCTGGTCTGGGACTGGCTGGCTGCTGGTAGGCTGCTGGCTGGCTGGCTGGCTGGCTGGCTGGTCTGGCTGGCTGCTGGCGAGGCTGGCTGGCTGGCTGCGCTGGCTCGGCCTGCGGCGGTCTCGGCTGGCTGGCTGGGCTGGCTGGCTGGCTTGGCTGGCTGGCTGCTGGCTGGCGGCTCGGTGGCTGGCTGGCTGGCTGCTTGGGCTGGCTGGCTGGCTGCTGGCTGGGCTGGGCTGGCTGGCTGGCTGGCTGGCGGCTGGCTGGCTGGGCTGGCTGGCTGGCGGCTGGCTCGGTGGCTGGCTTGGTTCTGGCTGGGCTGCTGGCTAGGGCTAGGCTGGTCCTGGCTGGCTGGCTGGCTGGCTGGCTGGCCTGGCTGGCTGGCGGCGCTGGCTTGGCTGGCTACGGCGGCTGGCTGGCTGGCTGGCTTGGCTGCATGGCTGAGCTGGCTGGCTGGCTGGCTGGCTGGCTGGCTGGCTTGGCTGGCTGGCTGGACTGGCTGGCTGGGCTGGCTGGCTGTGCTGGCTGTGCCTGGCTGGCTGGCTGGCTGGCTGGCTGGCTGGCTGGCTGGCTGGCTGGCTGGCTGCTGGCTGGCTGGCTGGCTGGCTGGCTGAAGCTGCTGCGGGCCTGCTGGCGGCTGGCTGGCTGGGCTGGCTGGCTGGCTGGCTGGCTGGCTGGCTGGCTGGCTGGCTGGCTCGGCTGGCTGCTGGCTGGCTGGCTGGCTGGCTGGCTGGCTGGCTGGGCTGGGTGGCTGTCTGGCTGCTGGCTGGCTGCTGCTAGAGCTGGCTGGCTGGCTGGCTGGCTGGCTGGCGGACTGGCTGGGCTGGCTGGCTGGCGCTCGGACTGGGCTGCTGGCTGGCTGGCTGGCCTGTGCTGGCTTGGCTGGCTTGGCTGGCTGGCTGGACTGGCTGGGGCTGGGCAGTGCTGGCTGGCTGGCCGCTTCGGTCGCTGGCTGCGCTGGCTGGCTGGCTGGGCGCTGGGCCTTGCTGGCTGCGCGCTGGCTTGGCTGCTGGGCTTTGGCTGGCTCGGCTGCTGGGCTGGGCTGGGCGCTGGCTGGCTGGCTAAGCTGCTGGCTGGCTGGCTGGCTGTCTGTCTGGCTGGCTGGCGGGCACTGGCTGGCCTGGCTGGCTGGCTGGCTGGCTGGCTGGCTGGCTGGCTGGCTGGCTGCTGTTCTGTACTGTTCTCGTCTGATCTGTACTGTCTGTGCCTGTCTGTCTGTCTGTCTGTCTGATGTTGTCATGTTCTGACCTTGATCCTGCGTCTCATTTATTCTATATTCTCCGCGGTCTGTCTGCTCTGCTCTGTCCTGTTCTGCGTCTGTCTGTCTGCTGTCTCTCGATCTTAGTCATGATCTGTCTGTCTAGTCTGATCTTTGTACCATGTCCTGTCTGTCTGCGTGTCTGTTTGGTAATGTCTGTCTGTCTGTCTGTCATGTCATCGTCTGTCTGTACTGCCCCTGTGCTGATCTGTCTTCTGTTTGTCCTGTCTTCTGTCTGTCTGTCTGTCTGTCTGTCTGTCTGTCTGTCTGTCTGTCTGTCTGTCTGTCTGTCTGTCTGTCTGTCTGTTTGTGTCCAATTGGATCCAATTGGTTTGTCCAATTGGATCCAATTGGTTTGTCCAATTTAATCCAATTGGTTGGTACAACTATATCCAATTGGATCTAATTGGTTGATCCAATTGGATCCAATTGGTTGATCCAATTGGATCCAATTGGTTGATCCAATTGGATCGAATTGGTTGATCCAATTGGATCCAATTGGTTGATTCATTAGGATCCAATTGGTTGACCCAATCGGATCAAGCTGCGTGGTCCAATAGGATCCAATTGGTTGGTCCATTAGGTTTATCAATTTCAATTTCAATGGGACAGTCCGTTAGAAATCTTTATGTGACCATCCATTTGGATCCAATTGGACTTTTTACTAGGGTTATAACCCTATAAATGTACTAATTTGGGTCAAAATCATTGACATGTTGGTGTCATTTTGCATTTAAGGGGTCGATTTCTCATGGAATTCCCCAAATGTGATAAACACCTAAATATTGTTCTTTCATGTTGAAGTGATAAAGATAAATGTATTTGAACCTCCGATCCAATTGAATCCAAATGGATCGACTGATCCCATTAGACACTTTGCTCTCCTATTAGACACTTTGCTCTCCTATTGGACGATTTATGAGTCCAATTGGATTGATGTAAAATCCAACTGGATATTCTGTGATCCTATTGGACTAAAGTAGTCCAATTGGATTCCAAATGAATCCAATTGAATATTCCAATGTCCAATTGGACTTTTTTACTAGGGTCTGTCGGTGTTATTGATTGGAGATGCTTAGAGCTATATGAGACACTATTGTAATGACCTAGGAACAAGTTATGTAGCAGCCAAATGACTGCCAGTCTGAAACGATACACTACACCTCTGCCTTGTATCCGGACAGTCTGTCTGTCTATCATTTTAGACGTTTCTTGGATGATTTATGGTGAAATATGGTAGCAGATCATATTCATATACGAGCAAAATGCATATACCTACTGTCCAGAGACAAAGCAGAGGTCGTTTTGTGCAGCGGTTAAAACTGCCCGTCATGTTGCTGTTATTTAACTTGTTACTAAGTCATTCCATAAGTGCCTCGCATTGCCCTAAGCATCTCCAATAAGTTACACCGACAGAGTCGAAAAGCAAATAATAAGTGCGTCAGCATCAATGTTATCATAACTGCCATTAACCACTCTTGGATGACGTGTTAATTTGAATTTGACTTATTTTTATTTTAGTTTGCTTATTTGTATTTGAACTTGACCTATTTCAATTTGAACGTGACTTATTTTAATTTGAACTTGACTCATTTTAATTTAATCTTGACTGATTTTAATTTATAGTTAAAAAATGAAGCATAGGACTAACCTCGACCAATGGCGGCGGAAGGTATCTTCGGATGGGAAAAGAAGGCAAGGAAACCCAGGGGCCCTATTGGCCAAAGCCTCCACGGCCAAAGGGAATGGCGCGAAGGGAATGGAATTATATCTCCTCGTATTTAGGACACTTCATTTTGCAGGGTCTCTAAATGGTAAAAAAGAACGTCGGACAGGTCCCTGTTAAAGTCTCGGGCCTTCCGAAGGCCCCTCAGGTCGACTGAGGGCCTTCTGTCGGCTTAGAGGGTCCCTCAGGCTAGCTGGGGGCATATTGGTGCCCTCGGTCAAAAAAGCATATCAAATTATTGGACGACACCCTTACAGATTGATGGGATGGGGACAAAATCATATGTTTGCCCCCAACTTCTTGAGGGGGCAGCTGCCCCCTCCTCCTTGTCTCCTTATCCGCCAACCCGGACCCCGACAAAGAGCCAACATACGAATTACCCTCTCAGATCAACAGACACGCAACAGAGCGACAGAAGGCTTCTTCTGGCTTTATTAGTGCACTTATTATACGCATTGTAAATGGCAACAGCTGGTAACAGCTGGTAGCAGCTCTTCTCACTGAAAGCACGTGTCACGTTACTGGCTCGCTTGTGACCGACTATGATATGGCTGTAATCTGGACCAACTATGAGATGGCTGTAATCTGGACCGACTATGAGATGGCTGTAATCTGGACCAACTATGAAAGAATGGCTGTAATCTTGGACCAACTATGAGATGGCTGTACATCTGGACCGACTATGAGTGCTGTAAATCTTGGACCTCGACTATAGATGCTGTAAAGTCTGGCAAGCCAACTATGATATGGAGCTGTTGATTGGACCGAACTATGAGATAGCTTAATCTAAGACCACTTATGAGGATGTGCTGTAAATCTAAGACCAACTATAGATGCGTAATCTGGACAACTATGAAGACATGGCTGGTAAATCTGGACCTCAAACTAGTGAGATGGCTGTAATCTGGACCAACTATGAGATGGCTGTAATCTGGACCGACTATGAGATGGCTGTAATCTGGTAATCTGGTGGTAGCAGTGCGCTCCGCCAGCTAGCCTGCATGTCCTGTGTGTGTGTGTGTGTGTGTGTATGTGTGTGTGTGTGTGTGTGTGTGTTGTGTGTGTGGTGTGTGTGTGTGTGTGTAGGTGTAGGTGTAGGTGTGTGTGTTTGTGTGTTTGTGTGTTTGTCAGTATCGTGTATGTACCTCGTGTCTCGCCAGCCGCGGTTCCGGCAGACGACGGTGACGGTGGGGGAGGAGGTGGGCCAGCTGGAGCTCGACTGCCCCGACGTCAGCGAGCCCGGAGACGAGATCAGTTGCCAGCTGTGGCTCGTCACCGGCTCACAGCTCAAACTCGTCATAGAGATGGACAAGGGCTTCACCGACGGCAACCAATATACCTTACCCGGTCAGTCTGTCAGTCGGTCGACCCGGGGGGGGGGAATTTCTGCCGGTAAACAAGCTATAATCTGACATTGAAAGTGATAAAATGTATTGACAGTTAAAGAAGAAAATATTATCCTAAGCTTTCTGCATGATTAAGTATTTGTGTTTAGTTTCTGAAAGACAAAACAGAAACGGTCGAAAGACCCTGTACCTGTGGTTGCTTGTGGTCAATGTGGTAGCCCCCGGAATACAAATGCTCTATGTGCTTTGGGGGTTTTATTTAAAAGTTGAGATGTGCAGTGTTCACTGTGCAGTGCCGGCTATCGGGTTAGTGTCCAGCTACTGACAGCAGTGCGGGGCCTGTTCAGACCTGGTCGTCCGTGCGCTGGGCTTGACACCGCCACAGCACGAGACTACAGATATGGAGAGCGGGGCGCCCACCTTCCAACTGGGCCAGCACGGCGCAGCGCAGCTGACCACTGGACTAAGGAGAAAACGCAGCGTGTGAGTAGGGAGCTGCACGGCAGCTGGAGCTACTGTCAGGAGGCTACTGGCAGGAGACTACTGGCAGTAGGCTACTGGCAGGAGACTACTGGCAGCTGGAGCTACTGGCAGGAGGCTTCTGGCAGGAGGCTACTGGCAGGAGGCTACTGGCAGGAGACTACTGGCAGCTGGAGCTACTGGCAGGAGGCTACTGGCAGGAGGCTACTGTCAGGAGGCTACTGGCAGGAGACTACTGGCAGGAGGCTACTGGCAGGAGGCTACTGGCAGGAGACTACTGGAGCTACTGGCAGGAGGCTTCTGGCAGGAGGCTACTAGCAGGAGACTACTGGCAGGAGGCTACTGGCAGGAGACTACTGGCAGCTGGAGCTACTGGCAGGAGGCTACTGGCAGGAGGCTACTGGCAGGAGGCTACTGGCAGGAGGCAACTGGCAGGAGGCTAATGGCGGGAGGCTTACATCTGGGCAGGAGGCTTCTGGCACTGGAAGCTAACTGCAAGGCAGGCTTCTGGTAGGAGGCGCTACTGGCAGGAGGCTACTGGCAGGAAGGCCTAACTGTAGGAGGCTTACTGGCAGAGGACTACTGCAGGAGGGGCTAAAACAACAGGGAAGGCTTCTGCTATGGGCATTGACCCTCAGGAATTCAACGATGGTAGGAATGGCTAACTCGCAGGAAAAAACTCAGCAAGGGCTACTCGGGTGAAGGCTACTGGCAGGAGGCTTCCTGGCTTTATGGGAGGCCCATAACTATTAGGCGGAGGTGCTCTGCCAGCTGGAGCTTACTGGCCAGGAAGGCTTCTGGCAGGTGAGGCTACTGGCAGGAGGCTTACTAGCAAGGCTACTGGCAGAGCTGGGGCTACTGGAAAAGGAAGGCTTTGGTTAGGGAGGGTGCCGTCACAACTATAAAACATGTCGTTCGGCAGGCAGGCTTCTGGGAGGCAGGCTAATGGGCAGGAGGCTACTGGCAGGAGGCTACTGGCAGTAGGCTACTGGCACAATGGTAGTCATGTGTTTAAATGGTGTGATTTTGTAGTGCCGGTGGAGTGGAAATCGTTAGTCAAGAGAAACTGTTATGTGGGAAGCGTATGTGGAAGATACCTAGTGGCATTAAGTCTTAAAATCAGTCCTGTAGATGCTTGCTATTTGCTAATCGATGCCTTCTTTGTTACGACATTGCACAGTGGTTAATTTTCCGATTTAGCGCGGATAAATTCACGGTGGCTGCTTACGGAACCCAAAACGTAACCTGGTGTTTTTTGGCACTGAAAACGAGTTTTGCGTTAAATATTCCCCTAAGAAATTACAATTTTGAAACAAATGACATTTTATATTTTTAGAGCATAGGCCATATAAGTTTGAAATTTTACTTTTAAATAAAATCATCAGGATCGCTTACGATACCCGAAACGTACCCTGGGGTACTTTTAAGCACTCAGTGCTGAAAGCGTTTTTGCGATAACAATTACATCAAATTTATAATTGCAATTACAATTGAAAATACAATTCCAATCACCAAAAACAATAACTTTGTGTTAAACCATTGATAATGGTGGAAGTGATGGTGGCAGTTGTAAAGCAATGCATTGCTTTGGTGCCAAATACGGCACTAGCGGCACCATATATGTAACTATTTTTCCAAATTTGCCATATTTGAGCGTCTATAGCGAGCAAGATTGTGCAAGGTTGCAAGAGTAACGCATTGTACCTGAAGTAACTCGAGATACTTTTTACGGCTATCTACTTCTAGGTTTCATCTCTCTCTAGCGTAATCTTTATTGATGATTTTCTACTTCACAATGCAAATAGGTAACGAAATTTGTGTGTGATATAAGAAGTAGGTAAACCCGGACCATAGTAATCCAGGAAGTTCTTAGCCCTGCAATACATTTAGTTAAGTCTCTGCTCGGTGTTGTAAAACTTATTTCAGCTGACGGGCTCCGATTGTCCCGTATTTGTCATGTTTTATAACATCACACATTACGCCAGCCTACTGGCTCTGTGCGGAAGACGCCACTTTGACCGCAAGTTTCAGCGTCATAAGGCTTTCAAATAAATAACACATAGTGATTTTCGAAAAAAAATACAGACAATTTTCAATAGGCATCGATAATACAACATTGAGCTCCTAAAAAGCATGCTTCCGGATTAATGCGGGTTAAATCGGAAAATTCACCACTAGCTGTGCATTGGACACCGTTTTGTGACCACCATCGCAGGGCTCAGCCCGAGTATGACCTCTCGGAGGGTACTGCGGCACAGCTCAGCATTGTGACAGCTCAGTATTGTGACAGCTCTGTTTTGTGACAGCTTAGTATTGTGACTGCTCAGTATTGTGACATGCTCAGTATTATGACAGTCTGTTTTTGTGACAGCTTGTATTCGTGGATGCTCAGTTTGTGACAGCTGTGTATTGTGACAGCTCAGTATTGTGACAGCTGGTGTAATTGTGAAGCTTAGTATTGTGACTGCCGGTATTGTGACAAGCTCTGTATTGCGAAAGCTCAGTATTGTGACAGCTCTGTATTGTGACAGCTCTGTTTTGTGACAGCTTAGTATTGTGACAGCTCAGTATTGTGACAGTTCTGTATTGTAACAGCTCTGTATTGTGACAGCTCTGTATTGTGACAGCTCTGTTTTGTGACAGCTTAGTATTGTGACGCTCAGTGTTGTGACAGCTCAGTATTGTGACAGCTCTATATTGTGACAGCTCAGTATTGTGACAGCTCTGTATTGTGACAGCTCTGTTTTGTGACAGCTCTGTATTTGTGCAGCTCAGTATTTGTGAACAGCTCAGTATTGTGACAGCCTCAGTATGTTGACAGCTCTGTTTTTGTGACAACGTTAGTATTTGATGCTCAGTGTTGTGACAGCTCTGTATTGTGACAGCTCTGTATTGTGACAGCTCTGTATTGTGACAGCTCTGTATTGTGACAGCTCTGTATTGTGAACAGCTCAGTATTGTGACAGCTCATTGTTGTGACAGCTCAGTATTGTGACAGCTCTGTATTGTGACAGCTCTGTATTGTGACAGCT
>VOPJ01006375.1:0-46970 GCA_014673585.1 Semibalanus balanoides
TGTGGTATGGTGTGGTATGGTGTGATATGGTATGGTGTGGTGTGGTATGGTGTGGTATGATGCGGTATTTTGTGATATGGTGTGGTATGGTGTAGCATGGGATGCATTTAGAGAAAATGCTTCAAATACTTCTTGCTCTTTGAGCATAGAGTGATCAGCTCTGTCCCGGCACAAGCCAAGGCGAGCCCCGCACCACCACTCACCCCGCTGCATGGTCGGCTCGTGTCCTGCTTCCGTCACCGCAGACTCGCCGAGCTGCTGCCGATGGCGGCCGTGACTCCCAGGGGACGTTCTGCCTGATACAATACCGCGCCGCTCCAGCAGCCGCCATGCCCGGCCCGCCATAAATCGCTGACCGCGCGCCCCGCTGCCTTTGTTGCCGGCGCGCTCCCCGTGCGCCGGCGGGGGTCTGTCGGGACGCGCCGTGCGTGGTGGCGTGGCGTCGCCCCTAATTTCTGCCGGCCTCACTCTGGGTAATTAGAGGCGGCGGCGGGGCAGCGCCGGTGGTGGCGGGCTGGGGAAGACGCTGCAGCCGCTCCGTGCTGAGTGGTAGGAGCTGCGGAGGGAGCGGCACGGGGTGCGTGGTCCCGTGGAGACCCAGAGACGGGCAGAGTCACATCAGCCGCCGAGCGCATCATTGGCGAAGGCCACAATCGATCTGGTCAGCTTGGGCATGACGCGCAACTGTCCTATAGCGTGCTGTACATCCACAACATAAATATTGATGACGGTTGACGTTCTCCCCAGTTTAGCACGCACTCAAGTAACGGAGGAACAGAAGTTGCGGGCAGATGTTTCGTTTCTGATCGGGTGTAAGCATAATGTACACGATGTGATGCGATTTCTGGTTTGTTTTGTCGATAATCTCCAAAGAATCCTCGCGGCGGAATGTCCATTGACAAGTCACTGGAAACCGATGGGAGTTTTTGCAGACTTACCATCTTTTTGTGAAGGATATAGTCAGATCCCATTGTCTATGGGATTTGGGAAATACGCCCGAGTGTTTCCGCATACATCCGGCAAAAACCAGCTTCAGTTGCCGGTTCGTCCGTCTGTGTGTTCCCGACAGGAACCACCGATGGAATCAGCGGTGATGCCAGAGGACGATATGACCGACTCTGGGACGTAGGAATTAGGAACGCCACGAAAAGTGTGGGGAGTGAGACTTCGATATCGTATTGAGCGAAACCGAACCTCCCATGCAAGATGTATTTGCAGACTCGGACTTTTCTGGTTTTGGCGAACCTTCTGCTTTACAAATATTAACGACCAAAATAAAAAGAAGCAACAAATTGACCGTAAAGTGCCAAGTGGGCGGCCCCGCCCCCTTTCCCTACGCCTATGAACCGACTGGTCTGCTGTTTCACTTTTAACCCGCGCACTGCAGTGGGGGTTGATTTCCGCCCCCCTCAGGTTTTTCAGGAGTAGCGGGAAAACGGCGGCCCGCCAAATTTCTTACACCTGTTTGGGCATCAATTACCCACACTTTGGAAAAGTTTTGACTTGAGGTCATCTCAGGTCAAGGTCAACAATCCATGTCAAGTGACCCTCGAACATTCAAAAATGTTTGGCGTTCGTGCCAAAGCCACAGTCTTTTTCGAAAGTTTTTGAAACTTTTCAGATTTCATAAGAATATCAAGTTACCTACAATTTCGTTTATCCTCGGATTTTTCGTTCTTGGGACCAAAGGTTAGGTCAAATTTTCCTGACCTCCCCATATAAGTGAATGGGAAATAAAACAAATGCTGTCCCTTTCAGAAAATATGCAGCACCAGGCTAATTCTTTCAGAATCATTGCGATTTTAGCTCATTCTAAATAGATTCCAAGTCAATGTTCTTAGTTATTTCTACTAAGGTCATCTGAGGTCATCAGCAATGATTTGGCTAATAAATCTTGATAGAAAAGAGATAGAGACGATTAGTTGACACCAATGTGTTCGTCTCGTCTGGCCGCGTCGTTGGCCTCCATATGCCAACAGACCTACTGGGTCACCACAATGACCTTGACCTGAGGCAATTTTTTGAAGTTTGACCCTTACAGGTCACGCGTATATATGTTTCAAAGCGCCGATCAATGAGACAAACACGATAGAACAGTTCAAAATAGTTTCCCTTATCTTGTCTTAGGTGACATGCTTTTCAACGAGAAAACTGTTTTTTTCTAAAATACAGTATTTTTGACCATTGCATGACCCTTTGGGCCTGAAACTATTGACCTAGCTCAATTTTGATGACCTGGGGCGATCGCAAATTTCAATAGCTATCCGATTAACTGAAATAATGCGTTTGCTCCTAGCTTATCAATTTCCGAGATAAATCGGGGGTCTTCTGGGAAAGAGCCCCTAAAAAAGAGTCCTAAAACCGGAAAATCGACTTTGGTGACCCTGGTGACCTCAATTGTGACCTTGATCCAAGAAAATACTGAAATACTTTCGATAGAGCTTGCCTAGAGCTATTCTATGCGTTTTCCGCTTTGTCGCTACTTGCGTAGTTTTTGAGATCTCACGGGGGCGGAAATCAACCCCCCCTGCAGTTCGTGTTCGGCGTGAACCCCCTGCAGTGCGCGGGTTAAGTTCTAACGAACGTCTTACGTCATGATCGATTCTCCACGAGAGGCAGTTATTTATTTATATAGCCGTCCTTCTGAGAAAATACTCGCCTTAACCATTGCAGAATGCAGAACATACCGTGGCGACCGTGGACACTGGCCAGTGTCCGCCCACGCATGGGTGCTCATTATCTTTACTGACAACGCTTTGACGTCACAGATAAGAGAATGACGATATTTTCCAGCGTTGTGGGCGGGGAGACTGATCAAGTCCATTATTAATGGCTGACGCAGCTCAATACGGCGGCGATAACGACGTCTGTCCGATCGGCAGTTGGCAATAGTAAAAAGACTCGACGAGTCCCCACTCAATGTCCCCACTAATCCCCCCACTCAACAACGGTCGCCTGAGGCTGAGCTGAGATAAGCGGATTAATGCAGACAAAATGCCTCGCTAGTCGCTTCTTTTGCTGCCCAGTGCCCTCTCGTCCTGCGCTATACTAAATCGAGATGGAAAACTGGGTTGAACAATTTGTTAGGACAGAAGCGTATTCAAATATGCATCCCATTATTGACAAACACCACTGATTTCCTACTAGAGGTGGCAAAAGTTGATATTTTTGGGAACCAGACCCGAACCGGTCCCAAAAGCTGAAAAAATGGACCCAGTTAGACCCAATTGCAACGCAAGTTTAGGACCAGCGGACCCATGTAGCAAAATGTTTGTCTCGCAACTAATAATGGGACAAATGTGCACTCTACAGTTAGTGCAAGTTCAATTAGTCTTGTAGGGTTGCAAATACATAAATTTAATAGGCCAAACAGCACAAAGAAACCTGCGTATTCAGGTGTTCCTACTTTCGTAAAACAGCATGAAACATAAAGTGGACCCTGTCTGTACCCGGTATCATTGGCGTGGACCCAGTCAGGAACCAACTGGGGTCCAGACTGGGTCTAAGACTTGGTTCCTCGGGTCCACGTTTTCACCTCTTTCCTACTATTTACTTTAGTGATGATGACTTCATTATTTTTAGAGAATGTCTTTGTTGTGGTCGTGCTTGTTTACTTTACGTTTAAAATTGCTTTGCCTATTTCCTCTGCTGTGTTTGCCTCGCGCGCGCCATTATTGCATTTTGTTGACATTCGATACTTTTCTTTCGCTACACTGCAACGTTGTACTGATTATCCTTCTTCCGTCCGCCGGATATAAACGACACGTGCATACTTCTTTTGCTTACTTCCTTTCGGCTGTAAGGGCCAACGATGCTCTGCAAGAGTCCCCGGCAGATTGGGGAAATGATTGTGTAGTGACACAACAGTCTTCCAATGGGATCTGTTACGCCGCAGTACAACATAATTTGAAGAATACAAAATGTTCAAGCTATTTATTAGAACGCATTGCAACAGTATAGAATCAAACAAACCGGAAACAATGACAATGCGAATACCCATGAACGGATAACGTAAAACAAAACGGCCGAGTTTATACTGAAATATGTGAGTCACACTGGGAGGGCATGTTGTGTTGTTTCGCTCCTCTGCAGCACGCAGACGCCGTTTGCAGGCCATTTCCTTCCAGACAGCCACAGCTGCAAATGTAATATCGGTACCTCGTCAGCACTATATATATCTCCTTGGTCAGCACATCATTGCGATGACTTGCGCCATGACCGACAGGCCTCGGGTGGGCCATGGCTCCCCTAAGACGACCGACAGGCCTCGGGTGGGCACATGGCTCCCCTAAGACGACCGACAGACCTCGGGTGGGCACAGTGGCTACCCTAAGACACCGACAGGCCTCGGGTGGGCACATGGCTTCCCTAAGACGACCGACAGGCCTCGGGTGGGCACATGGCTACCCTAAGACGACCGACAGGCCTCGGGTGGGCACATGGCTATCCTAAGACGACCGACAGGCCTCGGGTGGGCACATGGCTCCCCTAAGACGACTGCACAGGCCCGGTGGGGCACATGGCTACCCTAAGCGACCGGACAGGCCTCGGTGGCACATGGCTCCCTAATGACAAGACCGGCCGGCTCGGATGGCACATGGCTTACCCTTAAGACGACCGACAGGCATCGGCGGGCACATGGCTACCACTAAGCGACGACAGGCCTCGGGTGGGCACATAGGCTCCCCTAAGACGACCGCAGCCCTCGGGTGGCACATGGCTACCCTTAAGACGTACCGGCAGCCCGGGTGCACATGGCTACCCTAAGACGACCGACAGGGCTGGAGTGGGCCACATGGCTCCCCTAAGACGACCCGGCAGAACCTCCGGTTGGGTCAAACATGGCATTCCTAAGACGAACCGCCGGCCTCGGGTTGGGCACATGGCTACCGCTAAGACCATCGCAGGCCTCGGGGGGGCACATGGCTACCCTAAGAACGACCGGCGGCCTCGGTGGGGCACATAGGCTACCCTAAGACGACGACAGGCCTCCGGGTGGACACGATGGCTACCACTAAGACGACCAGCAACCTCGGAGTGGGCACATGGCTACGCCTAAGACGACCGACAGGCCTCGCCATGTGGGCACATGGGCTACCCTAAGACGACCGACAGGCCTGCGGAGTGGGCACAATGGCTACCCTAAGACGACCTGCGGCCTCGGTGGCACAATGGCTACCCTAAGAACGACCGACAGCCTCGGGTGGACCGATGGCTACCTAAGACGACCGGCAGACCTGGCGTGCGGCACATGGCTTCCCTAAGACGACCGACAGGCCTCGGGTGGGCACATGGCTCCCCTTAGACAACCGGCCGGCCGCTGATGACCGGTGATTCAGCAGAGGGGAGGGGACGGGAGAATGGTGGTGCGTGCAGCCGCAGGTCTCCGCTCCGCAGCCCTGCAAGTTCAGCCCCTGTTTATCATGCGAGATGCGTTGATGGAGTCAGCGCGACTGGGGTGTGGCCGCAGTCGGTGCTGGAGTCGGGGCCGCAGTCGGTGCTGGAGTCGGGGCCGGAGCTGGTGCTGGAGTCGGGGCCGGAGCTGGTGCTGGAGCGCCACTGGGGTCGGAGTCGGTGCTGGGGCCGGGGGTAGGGCCCGGTCAGGGTCGGGCCGGGGTAGGGCCGGGCCGGTACCGAGGCAGAGGGACCGCGATGAATGTGGACTAGACAGTAAGGAGTGACGTGGCGATCGGACATGTTGTCTCTGTAAGCAGATCGGACACCTGGGCCGGAGATGCGCGCAGTGCGTATGTTGAGCCGGGGAGATATTTGCTGCCATGATCTCTCGGCCTCCCTCGGGGGAGTGTATGATATGCTTACAGGATCAGCAGCAGGAAAAAAATATATAGAGTCCATACGTTTCCGGTGACAGTGAATGTAAAAGTGCAAACTTTGAGTATATGAAGACAACATCTGTGATAAATAGTAATAAGGTCTACGGCGACAGATTAATGAAGCATAAATTTAACTTAAAAACAAAAATACGATTGGGGTGCAGTTTTCGCACTGCATGGCACATACATTGTTGAAGGATATCAGGCAATTAATAATCGAATATAAATAACATTATTTTTTGTCAGCATCACATCAAAACTTTAACACTCATTACACTAGACGTAAAATAAATCAGTGTAAGTCTAAGCAATAAATTCATATATTCTACTCGGGTCATTTTCAGGGAAAAATTGACAATAAATCTGCAGACTTTGCGCAGCACATGACCACGTTGTCACCCATTGATCGTAAATATCAGCGGGTGAGTTATGTCCAGTCTATCGAAAGCCTTCCCAGTGTGCAGTCTGACGTCGTGCATGGGAGCTTGTCGTCGTGGCAGCTTGTCGTCGTGGGAGCTTGTCGTCGTGGCAGCTTGTCGTCGCGGCAGCTTGTCGTCGTGGGAGCTTGTCGTCATGGCAGCTTGTCGTCGAGGGAGCTTGTCGTGGGAGCTTGTCGTCGTGGGAGCTTGTCGTCGTGGCAGCTTGTCGTCGTGGGAGCTTGTCGTCGAGGGAGCTTGTCGTGGGAGCTTGTCGTCGTGGCAGCTTGTCGTCGTGGCAGCTTGTCGTCGTGGCAGCTTGTCGTCGTGGCAGCTTGTCGTCGTGGGAGCTTGTCATCGTGGTAGCTTGTCGTCGTGGGTTGACATTGTGTTACAGCCTCATGTTACCATGACAACTTAATTGGATTCGCTTAACTTAGCACGAGGCTGATAGCGAACACTTAAAATGCAGCATGTAATGCTCTATTTCAGACACACTCGCCGTGATTCTATTTTCAGACGACCAACACGCCACCACATCTTCTCCCCTGTATATGTAACCCCAGCAACCCAGCAACGCCATCCCAGCGGCGCATCCCTGCCGACCACCCCTCTCGGCAGCCAATCCGGCGCAGATCTGTGCCCCCGACTAATGCATAACATATGTCTGCGTCACATACGTCCGCAGCTCGCCACCTCGCGTATAATGAAGGATGACAAATTGTGGCGCGCCAGCTGCACCGCCGCGTAAATAAGCCGGAGCAGAGGAGCGGCACGTGACTGCCAATGTCAAAACACAGGCCGCTGGCGCCGCCGACGCGGAGAGCTCCTTTGCATCTCACCCTCAGAGGTGCGAGCCGGTCAATATTCCACAAGTGGGCGTTATGACTTGATTATTCGCTTGTAGTTATTTCCTAGGATTATAATTGGTGTTGCAATATTTGTGTTGGAAGAAAAATATGTCGGTATCTTCGAAGTCGCCTTTCCGTGTGGATGCTAGAAACATGGAAGACGTGGAAGTTAACGGATGATTTCAAAGTTTATCATAATCAAATTTGAAGGCCTATCTCGGAAATTGTTGCATCCGAGACCTGTTAAGTCTCAGGTCCATCGAGAGATTCACTGAGATCCAAGATCCACGGTTCAGCTCCGTTAAATCTGTTTTGATCCTAGATCCAACGTCAGATTTTGTGAAGAGATATTCTTGGAACCAGGATCCGTGTATGTTACCCATGCACATTGCTATGCTGTTTAGAACCCAAAGTGATTTTTACCATTCTCAATACATACATACTCATATCCTCCATTCTCTTGTCCTCGGTCGGCAATTTCTAGACAAAAGTTGACAAAATGAAAATATTTCGAATTCATATCTCGGTACCTGCTGCTTTAGCCTTTAACTAATGTCGGAGTAGAAATATGGACGTACTTTCTCACAGTTTCCTCTTTAGCACCTTGGGTCTTTTCCATCTCATTTTGATTTTTGTTTAGAACTGGTTGCTTCGCCTTATCTCAACTAGAACACAATGTCGTGAAGGTCAGCCCGCCCCTAATAATGCAAACATCTGCATGATATATACATCAGTGACATTCCAAATAAGCGGTTTTGTAACATTCAGAGCAGGCTTGTGCAGCCTTATCTTGATGGCGGCCTTTGCTGTCGAGCCCAGCGAAAACCAGCGCACGCCTTTCGTGATGGGCCGACTAAAGCTCACCTGCTATTTTCCAGCAGCGCCGGAACTGTGGGTCGGTATCATGCAATGTAGGCAAAACCAACCCCACAACACAGGTAGCGGGTATTCACTGCGGTCCGCGACTGCTGGTTTATCTCCACAGCGGCTACTATCAGCAGCTTATACCCCCCAACTGCAGCTGTATCAGCCGCAGCATCCCTGCCGTGGAGGTCGTACACTCCACTCACTCACACGCTACGGATGCGTTCCTCCTAGAAAAAGCCTGGCATTATTGTCTGGTACGGCAATGCAGATGATATTACCATGTAATGAAGACACAGCCCGATACCTTGCATGCTTCACTCGAATAGCCAGCTGGCCATCCACGAACATCAAACCATGAGCCTTAACGTCTTACAAGATGTTTGCCAATCATGCAAATCATCGTCAGGCAACGAT
The DNA here is from genome assembly GCA_014673585.1 of Semibalanus balanoides. Classification (NCBI taxonomy): domain Eukaryota; kingdom Metazoa; phylum Arthropoda; class Thecostraca; order Balanomorpha; family Balanidae; genus Semibalanus; species Semibalanus balanoides. Next base: position 8,383 of record VOPJ01006375.1, read on the forward strand.
GAGTTCAACACAAAGTCAGCTGGGAGAGAAGTTGTCATGTCTCGACACTGCTTTCCCACCATTTGTATAATCCGCATATCTAAGATTTTTAACTAAGACAGGTAGGTTTCAAATAAGTTATAGTTTTGCCAAGGGTAGAGAATGTAGTATGGCAGGTGTGGTTAATTCCACATCAACTTTTAAGTTGGTGTGGCAGAGCCACATCCAGGGGAGCAGAGGTGGCACGTGCCTTCCCCCATTGGGCCGACTTTTACACAAAAAAATTATCGGCGACTTCCCTGTTTACGACTTTTTAGGGGCCCTGCAAAATATAGTGGCCTACATCTGGGGATATATTTTTTGTCGCGCCACTTTTTTCGGAGGCCCTTTGCCGAGGGGCCTCTGGGGATGCCGTTCCCCCTTGTCGTCGGAGGTCTGGCTGCGCCTCTGGCAACATCAACATCTTTTTCATTTTTGTAATGGAGCATCTTGTCAGGTTATAAAAAATAACACAAAATAACAATATCATACCCTTTGGCCACATCAACTTCGGAAACCTTTGGATTATCCAGTCTCCACTCATGAATATTGCACAAACAAGCGAAATTCCACGACTTTGTTTTGTTGAGTCAGATTCAGGGGCGCAGGCAGGAGGGCAAAGGGGGCACGTGCCCCCCCATTAGACCAACTTTTTATCTAAAAAATTATCGGCGACTTCCCTTTTTGCAACTTGTTCGGGGCCTGCAAAATATAGTGGTCTAAATCCGGAGATATTTTGATTTTCACGCTATTTTTTCGGGGGCCCTTTGCTGAGGGGACCCCTGGGGATGTCGTTCCCCCCCTTGTCGACGGTCTGGCTGCGCCCCTGGTCAGATTGTATGGTACTTGACCCCACCAAACTGCAGCCTTTGCCGTTCTGAATCCGCCTGCAGTGGGCCGCAGTGCGTAGTTCTCTGACGTCTGACGACGTTCGTTCCTGCCACATGGTGCTGCAGGATTCCGAGCGGTGATGAGTCCTGGCGCCAGCTGATTGCCTGAACGGGCCGACAATGGCGGCGCCAATAACCGCAGCTCGTAAACTGACGGCCGTGATGGCGTCAACGCACGCCTGCCGTGCAGTAGGCCGCCGCCGAGCTCTTTCTCTCTCTCTCTCTTTCTCTCTCTGATGGCCATGGCGTCTGCAGACGGTGTGACCTCTGCTGACCGCAGCTACAATGACCCGAGCTGCAGTGACCTCAGTCGCTGTGGCTCCCGCTGCAGCACCAATTGCCGCGGCCCGATGACACGGACTAAAGCGTCAGTGTGACGTGATCTGGCCCGGCCGTCGAGTCACACCAAGTGATGACGTCATCTGATGTGATGCGAGGCGGCTGTGTGACTGACCCGATGCCTGGTGTCTGACGTGAGGTCAGATCAGGTCGGCACATAGGCGTAGGAGCCGGGGGGGGGCAGGGGGCACCCCAACATTTTCTTATTTAAACATTACGCCTATGGACGTTGCATGGAAAAAATCGACTTCAAAATGCCTTTTGCCCCCCCCCCAACTTCAAATGAGTTCCTACGCCCCTGGGTCGGCACTCGTCACGGCTCGGACATCGGATCGAACAGCGAATCTGCTGTACAAGCAGCACACGGTATTTGGCAGACGACGCGGAGACGCGGACTCCTGCGATGTTTTCAGTGCTGTTTCCGATGGTGATGTTTCCGGTGCCGGATTTCAACCCGGGGCCAGCGGGCAGCGGCAGGCATGCACAATATGAATCCCAGAAACGTATCGCAAATCCGGCATCGCCACAAACAAGTCATCAAACATGATTTAGGATCCTATCATAGTACATGGCAAAATACTACCTAGCGGTTGTGGGATGACAATGGATCGCCCGATTAAAGTTCGCAATAAATGCCGCACGATTCCGTGACGAAATTGTCCACTCGATCTATGAATCCTGGTAATTTTGGATTCGACATGATCTGATGATCCATCGTAAAAACCAAGTCCTTGAAGTAGCTTAACTTAAGACTTTCCAACAATGTCGTCTCAAGCCTGCCACTTTTTTATAATAAATCGATACCTATTCTCAATCCTCATTCCTCAGCCATCAGCAGCGTCCAGCTGAAGCCCGCCGTGTCAGCAGAGCTGCCGCCTGCAGGAGGAGATCCTTCTTCCGCGGACAGAGCAGGCCACCACTGCACAGGAGGGAGTCTCCTCGCGCAGAGCAGACCACCTGCAAGGAGAGAGATCTTTCAGTCCGCGGTGATCGGTGAAAATGCAGCACAGCCTGCCAGCCCAGGCCCAGCCTGGAGCTGGCAGCTCCGGCGCTGGTATGTGGTGCACGGCGTGCAGTTGATGATCGTATGCCTTGGAGAACCGACAACTGACAGACTTGCGGGGCCGTGCCAACTGCCACAGCTGCCAACGTAACTGGTGGGCATGGCGGGACGGTGTTGGTTGGTGGCAGTGAGTCATCCCACCTCGAGCAGGGGCAGCCGGGCAGGCACCACTCCGCCGAGCAGTGAGCAGCGGCGGCACCAGCTCCCGGCCGAGCAGGAGCAGCCGGCGGCATCCAACTCCGGCCGAAGTAGTGGGCAGCCGGCCGGCACCGCTAACGAGGCCGAGCAGAAGGGCAGCCATGCGGCACCGCTCCGGCCGAGCAGGGGCAGCCAGCGGCACCGCTCCGGCCGAGCAGGGGCAGCCGGCGGCACCGCTCCGGCCGAGCAGGAGCAGCCAGCGGCACCGCTCCGGCCGAGCAGGGGCAGCCAGCGGCACCGCTCCGGCCGAGCAGGGGCAGTCAGCGGCGCCGCTACGGCTGACGGCGGCACAACACGCCACAACACTGCGATCAAGGCCGAGGGCAGACGTGCTGCATATGCTACACATCTGGAGCGGCCCGCACAGCGCACTGCGCGGCTGGAGTGGTTCAACGGGTTAGCCGATACACAATACACATTCTCTCACACATATGGTGCGGAGGACCAGCTAGCGAGCAACGGAACCACGACGATCGAGGCAGAAATGAGCCCACTCTGCATTGTACACTCTGCATTGCCCACTCTGCATTGTAGAAATCATGACACTTATATGTAATGAATGGCAATTAACGTACCTAAAATGTGCAATGGATGAAGGCAGGCAGGGCCTTGGCTATTGCCTATTCGTCTAGGAACACGAGCCTGACATTAAGGAATAAGGATCGATTCAAGCAAGGATAAAGCTATCGACTCAATCATGAGGTTATTCGAAAAGGAAACAAAGAAGAATTCAAACTATACGCATATACTCCATTACGGCTAATCTTTTAAGCACATTCGTCAGTATCGCCAAAAATGTGGATAAATTCTCAATGCAAACTTATTGTGCTGTAAAAAAGTCGAACCAACTTCATTTAAAGCTTATCTCCCAGAATGTTTGTTTTTACCCAGCTCCCAAACTGTTGAATCCATTATATCGGTCATGAGCTCACTATAGGTATGTTACACCGACTTCGGCACTGCCACCTGAATACACACTCTTCATCGTTAATTTTACCGCTAGAATCATAACTCGCAGATATCATGTGCTGCCTGACCGCTCAATGCCGTTTGCATCCAGACATGAACATTTGGAACAGCTGTGACTACACACAGTGTTTTCCAACGGACCTCGCCACCCATCACCGTAGATCGGCCGAGCGCCGAGCGTGCGGTGGGAGAGCACAGCGGCGGAGCGCTGCAGTGCTCTCTTACCGATCCAGACAGATAGTATCGCAGTCTTCAGAGCTGACCAGTGGAGCATGGTTACTGTACCTGAGGAGAGATTATTGCTGGCCAAAAGACTCACGCGTACACCGGCACGTGACGCACAGTGGTACACCACACGCAGTGGTAGTCTAGTCACCAACATGAGTCGGCTTTGGTCTCAAACAGGATAGGTTGGATGGGGCTGCTCAGCAAAGAAGCCCGCTTGTCAATCGGACGTGCGGTTGCAGAGATATAAGCTTCTCAAAAGCGTCGCCACAGCCCGGGCCGGGTCGGGTCGTGCTGCATATATTCATATTTTCCCTATATGCCATGGAAGGACGAGCAAGCGCTTGGCGCTTGTGATAACTTTAAGCTAAATATAAACCTATTCTTGGTTAATAATCTTGTCCTTGAATAATGATGACTGTTTTGTATCAAAGCTAAGCAACTTTGATATCAAACAGCAGCATCGTTTGTTTAGGTGAAACTAGAACTTTTGTTGTGTTCCAGAGTCTTTTTCGAATATGTTTCCCATGTTGTTGATGCGGAAGGAATATTGCGATCATAACGCTATAGCGGTTCCATTCTCCTCTGCGACATGTTCACTCACGGTTCTCAGACCTACCATGTGTTATTTTCAGGGGCTGCTCAGCGAACGTTGCCCTCGGAAGACTAAATCAAATTAATGATGAGTCAATCGCCCCATAAATCCAAAACCCGGCATAAATTGCGCCATGGCGGCGTCCGTCGTGAATAGGCGACCAGACAGCGGGCGGTCCGCCGGCGGGGCCGGGGCCTGTGAATTCAGCCCGTGACAGCACGCCCCCTGACACCCCGCGGCGCGCCGGCCACCGGGACAGGGCCGGGGGAGAGGGGGGGACCCGACCCGGCCCCGCCAGACGACCCGCGTCGACCGTGGATCATATTCCGATCGGCGGCGCCGCCTGCGATCCGCCGCCGCGCCGCGTCGGTCGGCCCAGATTGGGGCTGAATGGGTGCCGAGAGTACGGCATTATGATAATAGCGCATCGACCGCACAATGGCGGCGTCCCGCGGCGCGCTGAGGAGCAAGACAAACCCGCCTCGCGCGTGATTACCGCCGCACCCGCCAGTAATTCCGGCAGCGTCTTTGGTCAGCCGAGCGGCTATTGTTCGGCAGTCCTTTGTGCAGACAAAACCGGCACCGCTTTAGGGGCTAAATTGGGGAACTGTTGAATGGGATCAAATTGTTGAGGCACAGATCGGATTCGGAGGCCGTTTTCTGTCTGAGCACCCTCCTCGACTGTGGATGTAAACAGCGCTGAACCAGTTCATATCTGCACTTGTCAGGATTACAAGGTCTGCATAGCCAGACTAAAATGGTCCTGTAATCACATGGAATATTTATTACACGAACGGTCCAATTTTAACGTTAATTTTGAAATGAGAGAGCCAATGGACAAAATGACGCGTTCGTAGTACAATCCTCTGAATACTAAAGACACCAGAAGCCGTCACTGCTCACCCCGTTCACCTGGCCGTCACTGCAGTCACCCCGTTCATCTGGCCGTCACTGCTCACCCCGTTCACCTGGCCGTCACTGCAGTCCCCCGTTCATCTGGCCGTCACTGCTCATCCCATTCATCTGGCCGTCACTGCTCATCCCATTCGCCTAGCCGTCCCCACTCGCGGAGGACCGTCACCGCACGCGAAGGGCCAATCACCGCTCGCGTCACCACTCGCGGAGGACCGTCACCGCTTGCAGAGGGCCGTCGATGCCGATGGTGTGTCGGCAGCGACGATCGAGTGTCGTCGTCCGGGGCGATGAATCGACTCGGTGTCGGTACCGACGGGCTGGACCGGGCTATTTCCCCAGGGAGAACGGAAACGGATTACGTTCTCCTGGTGGGAGCTTTTGGTATAGCCGCTCACGAATACCTCAACTCAACGGTGACTTCAATCAACTGGGCAATTTATATTAGTATGTACAGTCGGTCTATTATGTATATTCCCCTTTTTAGTTTCTAAAACTCATCTAATTTCACTTCTGCGTACATGAATGACTGATACAAGGAAACATGCAAGAGTTGAAAAAGGAAAGAAAGATCTCAGCTTGCAGTTTGTATTGTTGCGACATTGCCTTACACACCAGAGCAAAACTATTTCAATTGTCAACTGTACCCAAGGGCGTCGCCGATAATTTTTTGAGTGGGGGCTGGGCTGAAATGACGTACAAATGTAACCCATTTGTAAGCATGTATGTAAGCCATTGCAGCATTGTGCAGTGCAATGTATACTTTATATTACAATATATATTTGTTATTTAGCGCCGCGAAGCGGCGCGAAAATTTTACGGGTTTGCCTGATAAAACCCAGAAACATAGGCGGCTTACCCTGTAGAGAACAAAAAGCTTAACACGCTATTCATTCAATTCTCCGTTACATGAAACGAAGAAGATGGCAATAGCTTCGATTATGACGAGGGCGACCGATGTGACGCCGCGAAGTGGCGTAAAAGTTTAAGTTTAGGTCGTGAAAAACGACAATTTAATCATGGAACCAGACTCAGACAACCCCTATGCCTGATAGCACATTTCGGTATGATAAAAATATTGAATTTAAGTTAGTTTTTAATAAATATATTCTTCGGATCGATGACCGGTGGAAGTAAGTGCTTAATAACTTAGGTATATGGAATAATACTAACTGTATAGTGTATACATATGCACCAAACTGCAACAAACAATTGGTAACAGTGCAAATGGTTTGAGAACAGCAAGCAGAAGAACGGTTTTTCCGCACATAAATGGTCCCTGCGGATCTGGAGGAGCTTGTCATAGAGATCATATATACATATATGATCTCTATGACATATATGATCTCTATGATCATGTATACATGATCTCTATGGAGCTTGTGACGAAATGGCTTGGGGAGCTGTCCTGGCCTGGTCCCACTATTAGCATTTTGTTACATCACTTGGACAACTAGAGCAAATAGTACGCGCCAAGGGAGACTGCAGACACTCAATTAACTCTTTGTTTCCATTTTTTTTCCAATTTTTATCATTTCAAATCAAATTGCGTATTTTGTGTCATGCCGCGAAGCGGGGCGCGAAAATTTTCGAGTTTTCAAACTGTGGGCGGATTTATTTTGACTGTTGCAAAGCAATTTTTCAGCTTACGTCCGAAACCGTTTGGGGGGGGGGGCAAACATAGTCTCAGGACTTTGGGGTGGGTGTGGCATGGCCCCCTTTGGCCCACCCTGGTATGCCGCCCTTGAAACATGTGGTACCCTACCTAGGGGTAGGTACCACATGTTACCTTAAATCAGTCATTCATGTACACAAAGGTGAAATTAGATGAGTTTGAAAAACTAAAAGAGGGAAGATACATAATAGACCGACTGCGGACTGTACATACATACAATTGCATAGGCGACTACGATTTGTCACTCCGTTGTTATGTTCACGGTTCACCCACCCTTCATGCCTGGTGTCTCAGTCAAATACATTGCGGGGGGGCGGGGCGTTAAACGCCCCTGGTTATGCTTTCGAACCAATGAGCACAGGAGACGCCACAAGGCGGCATTCGAAAGCTCTCTCAATAGACGCATCTAAACATACTCAACAGTTTTCCAATTGAGGTCACTGTGTCAGGTCGCAGTCGGCGTCAAAAGGTCAATAGTCAAAATCGATGCATTTCGTGTTGAGCCATACTTTCGCATCCGAAGCCTTCGATTGCAACCATGATCACCAAAAATACCCTCAAAGGTATAATACACATCCTGCATTAGCTTAAGTGAGATTGTTAACAAAGGTCAAGGTCAAGGTCAGGTCACAAAAAGTAATTATGCGCAAAATATCTACGAAAGTCATGCGACACTATGTTTTATGGGTTATGATACGCGTATAATTCGATAGCTTATAGTCTTTTAACACCTGACTTGTTATTTTTAAAGGGACTGTCCCCTTAACACCATTTATATTTTGAGTTGAAATAGCCTTTTCCGTGCTAGCATTGAAATTATGTATAGTATAAGTTAAAACAACCACCGAGGGTCGAAGTCAAAAAGAAATTTGGAGTTTGGGTTTTGACATCTGTACATCCCCAGTCCCAGTGTATTTGAAACGGGGACCCTGAGCCGATGACGTCGTCACTCTTTACTAAATGTTGATGATAGTCGATTTGTTTTACATTTGGCCATACATAATCCGTACATATGGCAGCGTGAAGGTTTTCTCTATTCCCGAAATTCCTTCATATGACGTCATCAGCCCTAATAGTAAAACTTAACTTTTTATGAAATTGAGCACTGTTTTTTTAGAAACAAATGGGAGATAATTCTTTGTCTACCTATTTTTAAGGACATTTGTGGTAAAATTACACAGTGAAAATTCCTTACAGGAGGACCTGGGTTGACATGTTAGCTAGTCTGCCGAGCTCCGAAAAAGGCAACGCGAACGCAAAGACAAACATCGGCACCCGGAAGCTGATCCAGCCATTGGTGCCCAACTTGCTGGACCGAAGAGCTAATTAATAGTAGAAACCTGGCCAAGACCATCTCCCCGAGCCATCTCCTGCCAAGCTTCTCCAGATGCACAAGGACCATTTATGCGCGTAAAAGTCGTACTGCCTCTCGCTGCTTTCAAACCATTTACACTGTTACCAGCACTGGTGGATCCAGGGGAGGGACATTTAGGGTCATGCCTCCCCAAGGCATAAAGTGGCCTGTTGTCCCCCCCCTCAAACGATCAAGCCTCATGAGAAAAAGCGATCGGTAATAATGCATAAAAAGCTTTGCCTCTGTTCCACGTATACAAGTTATGATGGAAACAAATAACAGGTCATTATCATAAATAACAGTAAGAATATCACTAGTCCAGGGAATACAACTCAAAATTTTCGCGTTGCTCCTCGGCACAATTTGAATACAAAATATATTTGATGCAGGTTAAAAATCGCACCGTTTCTCAGCGCATTTATGTTCTATGTTGTTTCTCTCTTATATCACTGAGCAAAACAGTTCGCGTTAACATTTCTTACCGCACTATTACACGTTTTTTTTTAGGTCCGCACCATACACAATGTGATGCATTGATGAGAATGTATATGCAGGGCATAAGACTAAAATTTTCGCGCCGCTCCGCAGCGCAATTGATTTATGAGTTCCAGGTCTTGTACCTAAAAAATATTTCAAGTTGGTATAGCTGATTCAAAATTGTTGACACTGGTTCCAAAGTTGATATGGCAGTTTGCTAACTCCAGCTCCTAAAAATTAGTATGGCCCATGTCATACATGTCATACTCGCCCCAGCGCCTATACTTCTGGGTTTTATCATGCAAACCCGTAAAAATTTCGCGCCGCGGTGCTAAATAACTTACCTACCATAACATAGAACTCCATATTGAAATGCGGCAAAGACGTATTTTTTCGTCATTTCAGCCGACCCCAACTTAAACATTATCGGCGACGCCCCTGCGAGTTAGTTTGAGATAAACGTTATTACTACTTATGTGTGTTTTCCGTAGCTTATATGCTACGGAGTAACGCGTTTTGTCTTTTTTTTCGAAAAAGTATACTTTTAAGCTCAAATATCAAAATAAGGTGACCGGCCCAAATCCGAGATGAAAAGAAATTAGTACCTCTTGATAAAAAATGACCCTCCCAAAACCGATGGCTGGATCCGCCAGTGCCACTATCTTACACAAAAGTAGCGAAGTAACCGACTTGATTATAAAGTAACGGAAGTTACTTGGTCCGTTACCTGTAAGGAAAAGTAACGAGATCGTTAATCCGTTACTGAAAAAGAAGTTCCATTAGTAACGGAGTAACGGAGTAACGGAAGTTGCTCACCATTGGATATATATATATATATATATATATATATATATATATATATATATTTCAGTCAAATGAGGTTATTCGGGCTCATTGGCAGGATAACTTGTGAAAGGTGGACTTGCTCGAAATATGGTGCACGTTTCAAGCAGACCTCCACAAGACCCACATCATTGCAGAAATTGTCACAGGCCACGAAACGCAGTCCACTAAACAAAAGGGACAGTATCGGTCTGAAAGCTAGTCAACTTTACATGTATGTTCTCTGACGAGCAATGTTGAAATTAATTGTTTAATTCATTATTTGCTCGACTTTTATTGTGTTACCTATGTATTCAACGATACACAAGACTACACAGTGCACTGCACATGCTGTCTAAATCTACCTCGGATATGATGAAAAACATATTTAAAGTATCAGACATGAGTGTATTCGAAATCAATGACAATACAAGTAAGCTCCTAAGAAACCAGACGTTTCGACAAGCAGAGTGATCTCCGGTCATATAATATTGCTCATTGATGCGAGGGGCCTATCAGCAACGTGCCAGTGTTGAAAAATAGTGTATGGATGTGATACCTATAAATGAGCTAATAACAAAACATTCATAAATCAAGATATCAATAAACTCCATAATCAAAAGTATTTTTCGGGAAACATCGCATACTGCGCATGGCTTATCAGTTATTTCGCAACGTCAGTTGACATAATTAGCAATTGGTGCTCGACATGACTAATTACAAATAATATATGAGAAGAGGACAAACAATACTACTTGTAATAAACGAGGACGACAAATACATGATCTACATAAAAAACGCCTGCTCAGGTGAGAGCGTGTAACGCCACAGCTAAGTTTCAGCTCCACGCATTGGTTCAGTCCTTTACTCTTGAGATGCTGCGAGGCTCAGTGAGCTCTGACGCTTTATGGGCAGCTCGTTCCAACACTCCGCGTTGTCGCGCGACTCAATAAATTGAGCGCCGTGCAAACTCAGTCCGACCACGCGGGACCTGCAGTTGCTGATCCAGCCGAAGCCGAGCTCTACAGGGTGGGCAGATAAATTGGGACATAATACAAAATGCCTTTTTCTTTAAACAGCAATAACTCAGCAAATAAAATTACACAGAGCTTTTCAAACTTTCACATGTATACTGTCGAACATTTCATCTTCGCATAACATTACTCGATGTGGCCACCATCGGCTGCTTGGATACGGCTCGATTCTGGCTCCCTGAGCGTCCGCACGCCGCGACGGCGGCCCCCTCCGGAAGAAATGGCCACCGCTTGCTCGCCGGATGGCCCCTCTTCAGACTGGTAACGCTGCATTTGGGGGTGATATTGCCTTTTCCTTGCGTCACGCTCCACAATAAATAGTAGCAGGGGTTAGGTCCAGCGAAGCTAGGGGGCCATTTTCTCCTTCGGCATACACGAAAAACTGGGTATTCTTCCTCGCTCATGAGATCTTTACCAGCACTGAGCTGTGTTATAGCTGGGGCGTGAGTTCCTGACACCAGTACCACATCCTCACACGGTTGTTCGTGCTGCTCCCAGCTCAGGGGATCAGTAAAGCCTCCTCCCGTAACTGTCCAGTAGTCCGTGATGGCCGAATCCTCAGTCCAGCAGATACGAAGTGAGGGGGCGAGTCTCTACTGCTACTCTCATCACCTTGTCAACCCTTGTCACCTACACCATCACGAGGCAGGGTGCCTTGCTTTTTCCAGTCTGGATGTGACTTCAGCGGACGTAGCGATGACATCGGTTTTTTCTTTTTTAAAGTTTGGCCACTTCATCGAGTGTAAGTTTTTTATCGTCCACGAACACCATTACCCGGTCACGTGACTTGCCTGGCCTGCTTTACGTGGTGTTAACCTAAAACAGCACCCGGTGCTCGTTTTCTTTTCGTGTCTCATTTGCTTTTTTTAGTCAGTAGGTTCCCTGCGTCCTCCCTGACGTAGGACTGCATGCTCAGGTAATGGTTCCCGCTCATCTATCGTTCCTTTGCTGCTCACGTGGCGGTTGTCCCAGTGCTCAGTTTTTTTCAGAGGGGTTCTTCGGATTCGACGAAGTAATCAATATTTTTCAGCAGCCAGGAACCTGGGGTTCCGCTTTTAATGTCGCTGCCGACCCTTGTGGGGTAACGTTCTAGGGCATCACGCGTCGGGCTCCTAGCTTGCTCAGTGCGGTACACGGTGGACCTGGGAAACCCCGTGGCCTAGAATATGGCCTTGGCGGTCTGGTCCGCACGCAATAAATCTTCATTGGTTTGTCGTTGTCTTTCCTTCATGACCTCTAAACTACAAATGGCATAAAAACCAATCCCAAGTTAAACATAATTGTTCAATTGATAATGTGCGAAAATTTCAGCCAGATCCTCGGCTAAACGTATCCGTAATGAAAAAATGAATTTTGTCCCAATTTATCCGCCCCACCCTGTAGTGCTGCGACTGGAGACATCGGCGCGGTAGGTGATATGTCGGCGAATAAGTTCGGGAGCATTGGTGCTATGGATCAGCTTATACATGGATGGTGAAGGTCACGCTCCACTGCACAAAGCTCCTCCCACCTGAGCACCCAAGGCTCGCCTGAGTGACGGCAGTCACTCGATCGCAGCGTCCCAGGTCCATGACGATGCGAACTACCGAAATTTTAAATACACTTTTGCAGACGTTTTCAGTTGTGTGGTCGTACAGCCTCACCCAACAGACAAATGCAATACCTTATATGGGGGAAACACTAACGACCTCTAACAAGCAGCTGCCTGGTTTGGCCGGCATCGGCGACGTATCTCTGGCTAGCCCACGATCAGTAACACACTACACAGTAGCAACGTCGTCCTGATGCTCGAAATGTGTTTGTCCCAGGCCAGGGCTGTGTCCACGGTGACACCAGACCTTTACAGACTGAGCAGGGGCAATTTCAGAGTTTCCAAAAAATATGGTAAAGTTTGAATTCAGTGTTTTGGACGCCGCGATTGAGTATCATCATTTCGTCTCGGGTGGGTTTTATTTTAACCTGTTCTGGGTAAACCAGTTCAGTGCAACAGCCAGATTGTTTTCAACGCGTTCTTTAGGTTCTGAAAGGTGTTGTGGATGTCAGTGTCCGAGGTAATTGGGTGGTCCATCCGCGTACTATCACAACTTTGCCATGCGGTAAGTGCTGCGGCATGTCGTTGGTAACAATAAAAAATAGTACAGGTCCCAGTATGGAGCCCTGCAACTACACCGTGGGACACCGTTAGCTCGCGGCTGAGCTACCCCTGATGGATCTGGGTTCGGCCGCTGAAGCCACGCACGGAACCATCTCTGCATCGATTACCGTACGCCAACCCCCCAGACTTCTCAGGAGACGGCCATGCTCGACACTGTTCGAAACCCTTCGGATGTGTCCGCAGTTGACAAGTGAGCGTCCACGCGTCCACTATCGAGTTGTCTGTGGACGTATGGTGACAGCATCGAGCAGGGCCGCCTCGGTTGGAGAGACAGGGCGAAACCATACTGTTCAGAACACCAGGATGTTGTGGCTCAGGAGATTAATCCATGAGATTGGGAGCACACCAACGCGTTCACAGAGCTTTGACAGACGACAGGCAATATCGAATGGGCCTATAGTTGCTCGATCATGCACGTCACCACCTTGTGCAGAGGAAAAACGGTAGCGGCTCGCCATCCGTGGGTGAGCTCACAATTGCGCTATATCTACTGTTTGAATGAACATGTAAGATGTGTGGCCCACAAACGAAATGTCTTCGAATCATGGCGATGGTAATGACCGTCAGCTTCACTCGCTTTTGGAATGAGCTCATGCGCTGCAGGGACGCGGAACAGCTTCGGGCAGAGTCGCTGCCGCGGTCTGAATGCTCCAACTGCAAGACACGTGGTGGGCGAGGGTGGAGCGTCTCCCCGGTGTCTGACGCCGCCAGGTTGTCCGCCACGGTAGAGCCGATGGTCGCGAAATGTTGGTTTAGCCGGTCAAACCAGCCTGCTTGTCGGCTTGTTGGGCTGTCTGGCTTCGGCTCAGGTTTTCTGGACGAAACGAGGAATCGGCGGATGTCTCGCCAGGTGGTGGATTTAGAGCGCCTAAAGGAGGATAGGAAGTACTGTCGAGCAAGCGCGGTGTTGGGCTGTCTTTACCGGCGTTTTCGACAAGTGCGAAACTCGCGCTCCGTCTCAATCGCACGAGCGTCAGCCTCTTTGTCATCGACGTGCTCTATCTCGTGTCTCCATGGCCCTCCTTTTACACTGTCGTCGTACAGCCATGGTTGCGATTTATGCGCATCTTGATTCCCCTGAGGCGGCATGTGATGCTCGATGACCGGGGTCCCACACATCCATCACCATGCAGACCACTTATCTGAAGTGCTCGTAACTTGGTATAGAGCTTGACCAATCAAGATAGGAGCAGGTCAGACAGAGTGCGTCTGAATTTAAGGTTCCCGAGTGGACCGTAATGGTGATGGTCTTCGGCAGATGACGGGTTTTCAATGCCGTTGACAGAATGCGGTATCAAGTCCATGGTCGGCTTATAATTACACGCAATCCACACTGCGTCCATGGCAAGGTCTGGATGATTGGTAATTGATATGGTCTATCAGGGTAGGGTTTGGTCCCAAGGATGAGTAGGAAGCAGTACATTGAGCTGGCTGAGCGAGAGAATCACTCAGGTAGCTGCATCATATGCTGTCAACTCCTGTTTTGGCTGGTCGCAAGACGTCAAAGTTGGTGTCGCCGAGTACATACGTAGGTTTGCCTCTTGCCATGACTTGAATGAGTTGGTCGTGGAGGTCGTCGATTGCAGGTACCACTGGTGCTCCCGGCGGCCGATTAGAATTGGCACCGATGACGATCTGTTCTCCAGACCAGTAGCTGCAGCACAGGGACTGCGACGACGAGCTTGGTGCCAGGAACACTCAGCAGCTCAGCGGTCTAGGCTTGTTTCGATGGGATGATCTCGCAACGCCCCCTCCTGTGCGCCCGCTCCGGTCCTTCCGGGCAATAGCGTACCCAGGGAACAGGAGCGTGCGTGCTCAGCTTCAGGTAAACTGAAAGAAACACGTATACAAGGATTCAAGGACCTTGAATCCTTGGACCTTGAATCCTTGTATACGTGTTTCTTTCAGTTTACCTGAAGCTGAGTGCGATTGTTTTTACTTAATAGTGTATAATTTAATATTTTTCAACACTGACGAAGACACTCTGCTTGTCGAAACGTCTGGTTTCTTAGGAGCTTACTTGTATTGTCATTGATTTCGAATACACTATGAAAAACATATAGCAGCTGGTCGAAAGCCTCTGGAAAAAAGGATTCAGGATAAAATAATATAAAAATCGCGAACTAAGCGACATACCTTCTTCGGCCACATTCCACATCCATGAACATATACCTGTATGTAGGCTGTACCGCACCACCCCTTGGAAGTGCGGTACAGTCTAAGATCAGGGAAAATCGGCCGACGCTGCAAATAGTCGGGGTGCCAGCCAAACTGCACTTTATTAGAGAACACATCAACAGGTGGACCTATAATTTTCCACAATGTACTGTCGACTTATTCCATGACCGACTTATCCAAATTGTCCGCCTACCAAACAGTTCCGGCACTCAGGTTTGGAAGTTACTATAGTAACCAATAACCATTAACCAGCCGTTTGGAAAGCTGTTTTAGAAAGAAAAACAGCGAAACATTTTCTTTCTCACATTTTCCTTCTTCAACTTCCTCCGTTAACCCGGCATTGACTGGGGTCTGATCTGAACACCACTGACTGGGGGGGAGGGGGCGTTTAACGCCCCCTGGTTATATTCTGAACCAATGATCACAGCGAGACTCGCTGTGATCACGTCATTCGAAAGCGCTCATTGAGACGAATCTGAAAATAAAAATAAAAATCTCTGATTGAGGTCACATGTCATGTCACGGTCAGATCAAAGGTCAAAATAAATGTGTTTTCGTGTATGAGCCATATTTTCCATCCAAAGCCTTCGATTGCAACCATAAGCACCCAAAGTGCTCTTAAACGTATGATACACATCCCGCATGATCGAAAGTGAGATTATTGGCAAACATCAAAGGTCAAGGTCAGGTTACAAAAGGTCACTATACGNCATGCCAAATAAACTGCATAAAGGCTGAATGTATTAACTTACACGCTCATAGCTCTTACAGGTCCAGCGAGGTACAGCAAACTGCTCGTGGAATCATGGAATAAAAACATAAATCACATGCCTTCAAATCGTCTTCGAATGATACAACAAAATGGCTTCTCTTGTCACTTTCATAACTTCGCGATACGTCAGTGCTCGATATACCTACTAGCAATCACAGATGTTACGCACATATGTCACGTGGCACGCTGCTTCCCTGTCGGCCGGAAATGATGTTAGAGAGACATAGTGTTCAGAGAACTGAGTCAAACAATGAATTATCACTGAAGCAAATCGTTACGACGTGCATACAACCGTACATTTGACACGTGCTTTGTATGGAGTTAGGAGTTACTTGACCTTCTCCAGGTCATTCTTCGTGGCGCAGCTGGCGAGGATTTTCCGGTTCGCACCCACCGCCAGCAGGATCGCCTGACGCTGTGTCTCGTTGTAGGAGGAGTTCACATACTCCTGGATGAGTTTGATTGCCCTCTCGGCTGCATCGTTGACGACATGCAACCCACGGATGAAGACAGGGGCGTCGCCACCGGGGGAGCCTAGGGGAGCCGGGCACCCCTAGGTGCGCTCAAAACCCTCTTCGGCACCCCCAAGTTTACAGGATTTTAACATTAGACCTATTGCGCCGGTTTCCCCGGAACCCTCGCTGGCTCCCCAATATCCTTGNTCCCTGGTTGGCCCCCTCACTCGAAATATTGCGGCGACGCCCCTGCAGATGAAGGCTTGTAGTGCCTGGTGGCCCGACGCAGGCCCGACCTGAGCCGCCAGCAATCGACCTCCTCCAGTAGCCAGTCCATATCACAAGCCTCAGAATCTCCAGCATGAGCCACGACCTGGGGCCGACGAACTGCGCCAGATTGAGCGAGGCCTCGGCAGCCGGCCATGACGGAGTGGAGCGCGTCACCACCGGCTTCCCCAGCGCGCATTTCGCTGGCCGATCAGTCTCCGCCAAGGCGAGGGCGAGTGCCTGCCTGCTATTATTGGGCGGATCCTCGTCTGCCAGCGCCAGCACGACCAGGGAGGCGTCTAGGATTCGTCGGCCCCAGGTCGTGGCTCATGCTGGAGAGGCTGAGGCTGTGCGATATGGACTGGCTGCTGGAGGAGGCCGATTGCTGGCGGCTCCGGTCGGGCTACCAGGCACTACAAGCCTTCATCCGTGGGCTGCATGTCGTCAACGATGCAGCCGAAGAGGGCAATCCAACTCATCCAGGGTATGTGAACTCCTCCTAAAAACGGACAGCGTTCAGGAGATCCTGACTTGGCGGTGAGTTGCGATCCAGAAAATCCTCGCCAGCTGCGCCACGAAGAATGACCTGGAGAAGGTCAAGTAACTCCTAACTTCATACAATGCACGTGTCAATTGTACGGTTGTATGCACGTCGTAACGATTTGTTTCAGTGATAATTCATTGTTTGACTCAGTTCTCCGAACACTATGTCTCGCTAACATCATTCCTGGCCGAAAGGGAAGCAGCGTGCCACGTGACATATGTGCGTGACATTTGTGGAAATCGCGAGTAGGGTATCTCGAGCATGAGCAACGCGAAGTTATGAAAGCGACAGAGAATATATTTTGTTTATCAGTTCGAGGACGGTTTGCGTCATGTGAATTTTATGTTTTATTCCATGATTCCACGAACGGTTTCGTTGCACCTCGCTGGACCTGGTAAGACCTGATGAGTGATGTTAAGTTAATACATTCAGCCCGGTTATGCTTTTTTTTTTGGCATGTCCAGGTGGCGGAAAACCTTTACTATCCCCTTTCGGGAAGGCCCGAGCTCCCCCCTCACCCCCAACCCAATGAATCAATTTAGCATTAGGCTTTAGGCGCTCTGGGCATGGCAACAGATCGGGAGTAAAAATCTATCAAAATTTAAATGAGGGCCCCCTGATAACATTAGGGCCCCCAACCGATTTCATAAAGTTCCACCACTGCATGTTTTACATCTTTTCCCCAAAAACTTTTCCCCAAAAACACCAAAACGTGTACACTGTACACGTTTTGGTGTTTTTGGGGAAAAGTTATTCTCAGAAACTTTGCAAACGATTTATGTCATTTTTCAGGTGTACCAACCTCTCATGACATAACGTCATCTCTCTATCGTAGGTGCACCTCTCATGACTCTAACGACTGGCCCGTGGACAAATCTGAAATCATCTCACAGACAGAACATTTGCTCTTCGGTGGAATGGCTTTTACCCTGTGTCGTTAGCTCTTTTATTTATCAAGAGCAGCGGTGGCTGCACAGGGGTCACCTATGTGTTGCTAAACTTTGACCGTTAGACTCAAGTAACTTCAAAATAAACTTGATCTGAAACGTGAACAGACATTTGTAAATTTAACTTGTCACGAAAAATCGAACACCGTTTTCTGCTTGCGCTACCTAGCGTTGTTTCGGATACATTGGATGTGTGGATATACTGCCCCATGTCGGAACACTTCTCGAATCCTATGTTCTGTAATTTATTATATTATAATTATGTTTTTAATACATAAATTTAGTCCAAATGTTTTAAATGGATGGATTTTTTAGGTCAAGCACTGCGCTAAGCAGTAAGGATAGCTTGTTGCGCAGGCTCTGACCCTACCACCAGATCGCAAAATTTATGTTGTCCGGTAGAATTTATAGGCGAAAGTTGTGTACGTGCCCATGGCCATGCCCGACATACCTGGAGATGGTCCGCCCCGCTCACTGACGTCACCTGACCTTAAGTGCGATCACTGCCACTGGTCACAGGTCATCCCAGTCAAGAGCAAATAGCGAGCGCTGAAGTGACTTGAACCCAAGCTGCCACAATGGTTGAGCCCAAGAGCCCAGGGCTCTCCCGAATGAGCTACAGGGGCACAATGCACATTGTTGAAATGCACTAATGTTTTGAATATTGTATACTAGGTATGTTCTTTTTTAATGTGTGAAATCACTAAAATGTGTTGTAANTGAGTTGAGATAGCCATTTTGCGTGCTTGGCATTGAAATTATGCATGGTATAAGTTAAAACAATCACCGAGATCAAATCACAGAGAAATTCGAGTTTGGTTTTGACATCTGTAACATCCTCAGTCCCCAGTGTATTTGAACGGGGACCCTGATCCAATTTCGTCGTCTCTCTTTACTAAATGTTGATTACAGTCCACTAGTTTTACCTTTGGACATACATTAGCCATACACTAATCATATTTATGGCAGCGTGAAGGTTTTCTTTATTCCCTAAAATTCCTTCATATGACGTGATTAGCCCAAATATTAAAACGTTACTTTTTATTAAATTGAGCAATGTTTGTGAGAAACAAATGTCATAATCGTGTTCGGCAGCATTTACTTCATATTAAGCACCACAAGCAGCGTACATTTGAGAACTTTTGGAAAGGAGGCAGTGCCACTTTAAAGCCATCCATGACTCTGCATTTTACACAGAGTCCGTCCTTCTTTCAAAAGTGATATATGGTGATCGTTTTCTTACATTTGTGGTGTTCAATCACAAAATATTTGATGCGTTGTGAATTGCAATGCTTATATTATTTGCACCACTGCCAGACAGTAGTAATTTTCGTTTGATTGTCATATAAATAAGAATCCCGAGTCAGTGTTCATTGCCTAGCAGCAAGTTAACGATGTGCTCTACTGTTCATCGAGCACACCTCATGAAGACAGGATTCCATTCGGCAAATTTGGCGATGGAGAAGTGAAATATGGTTACTAGTAATTGCATGAATGCCGTGAGTAAAATGGAGGCGGGGCAACTTCAAAGATGTTTGCATTATTAGTGTCTTTAATCTCTATTGCTGCCAGTTTCTATAGCACGCATTCTCGATTCTGCTTTAGTTTTGCTGATCGCTATGGCCAGAAATGACCGAGGAGAACATGTTTCGCGATGACATTTGACTATGCAAGGGTGCATGAAAACCCTGTCATGGCGTTTTGAATAATATCGTATTTGAAGCTGCTACACTTGTTTCAGAGGGCCCCCACATCAATGGCCACAGACAACGCTCGAGACGGCCGAGGCCACAGACAACCCTCGAGACGGCCGAGGCCACAGACAAACTCGAGACGGCCGAGGCCAACCGACACCCCTCGAGACGGCCGAGGTCCACAGGACACCCTCGAGACGGGCCGAGGTCACAGACAACCCTGGAGACGGCCGAGCCACAGACAACCCGCCTCGAGACGGCCGAGCCACAGACAACCTCGGAGATCCGGCCCGAGGCACAGACAGACACCCGAGACGGAGCCGAGTCACAGACATACCCCGAGACGGCCGAAGGTTCCACAGACAAACCCTGGAGACGGCGGAGGCCACAAACAACCCTCGCGACGCGCCGAGCACAGACAACCCTCGAGACGGCCGGAGGGCCACAGACAACCTCGAGACGGCGCGAGTCGGCCACAGAACAACCCCTCGAGAACACGCGGAGGGCCACGACAACCCTCGAGACGGCGAGGCCAGCAGACAACCCTCGAGACGGCCGAAATGGCACAAGACAATCCCTCGAGACGGCCGAGGCACACGACACCCTCGCACGGGCCGAGGTCACAGACAACCCTCCGAGAACGGCCGAGGCCACAGACAACACCTCGAGACGGCCGGGCACAGAGCAACCCTCGAGACGGCCGAGGCCACAGACAACCCTCGAAACGGCCCGAAGCCGACAGACGAAGCCCCTGCGAGAGGCCGAGGCCACAACAACCCTCGAGACGGCCGAGGTCACAGAACAACCCTCGAAGCAACGGCCGAGCCCACCCGACACCCTCGAGACGGCCGCGGCCACAGACAACCTCGAGACGGCCGAGGCCACAAGACAAGCCCTCCGAGACGGCCGAGCGCACCAGACAAACCCCCTCGAGACGGCCGAGGCACAGACAACCCTCGTAGACCGGCCGAGGCCACAAAGACAACCCGCCTGGAACGGAGCCGAGGCCACAAGCACAACCCTCGAGACGGCGCGAGGCCCAGACAACCCTGAACGGCCGAGGCCCCACAGACAACCCCTGGAGTAGGCCGAGGCCACAGACAACCCTCGAGACGGCGAGGCCCACAAAAGAAGACCAAAACCCCGGCCCTGCCCATCCCCCCCGCAACGGCCGAGGCCACAGTACAACCTCGATGACGGCGAGGCCACAGACAACCCCTGGAGACGGCTCGAGGCCACAGACAACGCCTCGAGACGGCCGAGGCCACAGACAACCCCGAGACGGCAGAGGCCAACAGACTAACCTCGAGCGGCCGAGGCCACAGACAACGCCTCGAGACGGCCGAGGCCACAGACAAGCCTCGAGACGGCCGAGGCCACAAGAACAACCCCTCGAGACGGCCGAGGCCACAGACCCCACCTCGAGACGGCCTGAGCGCCACAGACAACCCTCGAGAGCGGCCGAGGCCACAGACGAACCTCGAGACTGGCCGAGGTCACAGGACACCTCGAGCCACGGCCGAGGCCCACAAACAACCCTAGAGCCGGCGAGGCCAAGACAACCCCGAGACGGCCGAGGCCGAGCGAGAGCGGGCCAACCCTCGAGACGCGCCGAGGCCACAGACACACTGCTCAGACGGCCGTAAGCGGCGACAGCACAACCTCGAGACGCCGAGGCCACAGAACAACGCTCGGACGGCCAGAAGGCCACAGACAACCCTCGAGACCGGCCGAGGCGCACAGACAATCACTCGAGAACGGCCGAGGCCACCGACCAAACGCTCGAGACGGCCGAGGCCACAGACAACCCTCGAGACGGCCGAGGCCACAGACAACCCTCGAGACGGCCGAGGCCACAGACAACCCTCGAGACGGCCGAGGTCACAGACAACCCTCGAGACGGCCGAGGTCACAGACAACCCTCGAGACGGCCGAGGCCACAGACAACCCTCGAGACGGCCGAGGCCACAGACAACGCTCGAGACGGCCGAGGCCACAGACAACCCTCGAGACGGCCGAGGCCACAGACAAGCCTCGAGACGGCCGAGGCCGACAGACACCCTCGAGACGGCCGAGGCACAGACAAACCACCGGACGGCCCGAAGCCCCCGCACACCCCGGGACGGCGGAGGCCAAGAACAACCCTCGAAGACGCGAGGCACAGACAACCCTGAGAACGGCCAAAGCCACAGACACACCCTAGAGACGGCCGAGCCACAGAGGCGGAACCCTCGAGACGGCCGAGGCACAGACAACCCTGGGAGGCGCACCACCCGACAAACCCTCGAGACGCGCCGAGTCACAGACAACCCTCGAGACGGCCGAGGCCACAGACAACCCTGGAGACGGCCGGAGGCAAGATCAACCTCGATGACGTGGCACGAGGTCCACAGACAACCCTCGAGACGGCCGAGGCCACAGACAACCTCGAGACGGCCGAGGTCACAGACAACCCTCGCGACGGCGCGAGGTCCCAGACCAACCCCGAGACGGCCGGGGGCCCACAGAAACCCTCGAGACGGCCGAGCGCCCACGACCAACCCTCGAGACGGCCGAGGCCAACAGACAACCTGAGACCGGGCCGAGCCCACGACAACTCCCCGTCGGACGCCGAGGCAACCAGACAACCCCCCCTGCGAGACGGCCGAGCCACAGACAACCTTCGAGACGGCCGAGGCCACAGACACCCTCGAGACGGCGAAGGCCACAGACACACCGTCGAGCCACGGCCGAGGCACAGACAACCCTCGAGACCGCCGAGGCCACAGACAACCCTCGAGACGGCCGAGGCCACAGACAACCCTCGAGACGGCCGAGGCCACAGACAACCCCCTCGAGACGGCCGAGGTCGTCTGTGCCGTGCATCAGCAATATCCCTCGCACCGTGGCGGGGGGGGCAGATATCCGCTCTCCTGAGGTTATTAGTGGATAGCGAAAACACAACGCCGCGTATCGACGTGAAATTTTGTATAGCGGTTAATTTAGCAGTTTTACACATGTTCTGTAAATTTTGATCTCCTAGCGTTCATGGTCACGTCGTCAGGTCACATTTAATGACCTATAACATTAAGTCATGATTTCAAAGTTTTATGTCATGCCAAAGCCTCAGTGGTGAACCAAATAGTTGTAAACTTACAGAGTGATAATGACATATGTATCTACAATTCTTTGATCTCATATTTTTTATATCGGTGACCTGAGGTCATGCCAATTTCGTGCAATTATAAGTCAATAGGATGGAATTGAAATGCGCACCAAAACAAAACGAGCTGAATCTGATCAGTTTGTATCAATATCACTATTTTGAATCTAAAGCAGAAGACTGCATGTTGAACAGTGTTTTTCATGGATCAGGTGCACCTAAAGGTCCCCACTCAATGTTGTCCGATTGTCTTGGCTGGGTATGCATTTTTCAGCTTTTCATGGATACATGGATTACTGGGTGGGCAATGTGAGGATGGGTATGACAATTTTTGTGTCATGTCGCTAGCCGTTATTTTTTTAACGTAATCAGATGTTTTACCAGGTGAATATGTTAATACATGACATAGGACACTTAAACCAATAAATTTTGGCAATTATATGAAAACAATAAATCATGGTAAGGACTCAGCAGTGATAAAATAGATTTTTAAAATCCCAAATCATGTCCGATCCAAAGTCTGATCTACATAGTATGGCAATGTTGACCGAAAAGTATTCGACGAGTCAAAAGCCACAACAATACACAGATGCGTGATATTATTTATCGTTAATAGCATGCAAGTAAGTATGTTAGGATAATGGCTGCAAATGGTGTGAAAATAATTAGCTGCTTAAAGGAAATAGTTCACAATGAAAAAAAATGATGAAGAGAAGCAAAAAATTAAGTATCATATTACTAGTAAAGCAAAGAAAGCTATATTTACGCGGAAAAAAACTAATTAAAATGTAAATTATTTGGTGATAATTCATATTTTTTCCTCTCAGTAATGTGAAATCAGCTTGCTTAGAAGCACGTATGTCACCAAAACGTCATCGAATTCTGGAGGGATCGTGGCGGATACAAGACAGTGCTTGCCTAGTAACTTGTTAGATGCGGGAAATGCAACGCTTCTAGAACCACGGAATTAATTCGAAGTCAAATACTTGCTATTCATTTTATTGGCATAATCACCGACGGATTAGACCATTAATGGGAAGTCACATAGATAAAACAAACGGCAAAGAATACCAATTTATTGCCGTTATTTGTGTTTATCCAAGAAAGAGTTCCGGTGGTTCAATCTAGGACGTTGAAAGTTGCGTTTAAATATCTGAACTTACCTATACATGTATTCATTTACGACAAATTATCAGTGTACTCTTTGCATAGTCAGTGCAGTGAAAAGAGTTATTCCTGAAACCCCACTGCACCCAGGAACAAGCAGGATGAACGATTCGGCCCATCTTGTAAGACTAGTACGACCTCTGAACAATTTCCTGAAGATGTTGCTGAGAATAACGTTTATAGACGTTTAAGGATTCTAAAAATACGATAAATCCTCACAAGTTCATTCTTGGCAATCCAGGGAATGAGGTACTGAAACAATATTGTCTTGTCCATCCAGCCCCACGTATGCCCGTTTCGTATCAAACACTTTTCCCAAAGTCTTACGTCACTCTAACGTCACAATATGCGTCATATCAGCAAACCATCAGACAATCACGATTGGAGTTACCGGTTTACCCGGTCCCGACTTAGGACTGAATATTAAATAAATAAGAGGTTTATTTGAAAATGTGAAAGCGTCACAAGTCATTTTCGTGTGTGCGCCAAAACTTGGGGCTATCTCAACTCAAAATCCCATGTTAAAGTTGAACTATTCCCTTTAATATGAATGGGCCGGACCGGACATGGCCCTTAATATTATGAATTGTAATGGGTCTGGTCTGGGTCTGGGATTGGTGTTCATGGGCTCAGGCTGTGCTGGGATTGGGGCTTAGGCAGTTAGGCACCCATGAAAAACTATTATGTTGAAATTGTATTATCTGATCTCTTTGAGGTCAAACCCAATGTGCCCCCAGGGCATATTTTGTTTTTGTACAATAACTCATCTTCTTCGTAGGGCAGAGTGAAAGGGTTTTCACTTATCCGCATCCCTTATCGATTGTCATCAAGTGATATTGAATTTGACTAGAACTTGACATGACCTCAGGTCAGGTCAGGTCATTTGTTTAATTTGACCTAGCTAGTTCATCCGATATATCATTCGATGCGTCGCGATGAGAGAAACACGATTATGACAAAATCGTTGCTCTAGCTTATTGCGATAAAAGGTAATTAGCAACAATAATTGCGCGAAATTTAACGTTTTGACATTTGCTTACCTCTGGAGCCTCAATTATTGACGTTATCTCAAATTCAAAGACATATCAAGAAAGCAGGTTTCAAGGGCTTTTCAGTGATTTTACCGTATGTTTCTATCGAATTGAGTTACCGAGCTAGCCCGAATTAGATGAAGCATTGCTTAATTTACTCGACATATGGGAAAATTTGACCCGTTTTGACAACTGGTGACCTCAATATTAACCTGATCACACAATCATCTATGTATTTTTCACTAGTGCTTGTCACCGCCTATCTAACGCCGTTTTCTGCTTCTCACTACGTTGCTTAGTTTTGTAGATATCTGGGGGGGGCGGTTATCCGACCTCCCCTCGTCGGTTCTAAGTTGGCTTAGATCCCCCGTCGGTATATGATATATGGATATAAGTGTGCGTGCTATGGGTGGTTATGGGATACACTTGTCCGGACTTAAAGGGAGGTGTTCACGAGTTTTAATTAAATCAAACGTTACTTTGAGCATTATTAGTAAAATTATTATATGAAAAAATAACCTCATGCTCTAATAATGTGTAAATATTAAAAGAAATCCAGAATATATTTTTCAGCCATGGGCCTTCTTCAGTGGATATAAATCACCAGCGAACAAGAGAGGATATCTAATAATTGAAACGTTGAAACTCGCGGGACAAATTTACTCAAACCACTCCCCCAAAAAAACAAAAAATAAACAAAAAACAACACACACAACAAAAAAACAGCGTCGCGCACCACTGAACACTAACAATTAACACCAAAAAATGGTGCACACAGTCCAGTAAGCATACATATGTGTCACACAAACATTACATACAAAAGCCCTTACATCTCCGAATATTTTATCCTATTTCAATATGTAAAATTTACCGCATACATCCGTACCCATAAATAAACACATGTCTGTCTATACATACATATTGACGTCTCTACCTATAACATCTAACACATCAATGATCCTAAAGGTTAGTATAACATCACATTAATTTAACATAATCATAATAGCATTTTACATATATGTGAGATCAAGAACAGATGTGTGCGCACGCAAAAAAGTCATACAAAAGAAAGCAAGCACAAGTTTATAGTTCTGAATATGGCACTGGCTTAATCAGCGCCCATGAGGATGACATGATGTTAAGTGCTGGTTTGTGATTCCGAATCTCTATTGATTCTGCAATTTTGAGCTCTGCCATGTCCTTGCAAACCTGAAGTATAGAAATAGTGAGTGTGTGGTGATCAATTTTGATGTCTGGGTGGCACGTCATAAAATGTTCTCCGAAAGGGGTGTTTTTAGTCTTGTTTTTGGCGTCTCTCAAGTGTCGTTAAAGCGTAGTTCTGACACTTCGTTACTTCTCCTATGCGTATGTGGTTTGTGTGCGCACAGGTTACATGTTTATTCATATAAACTGCGTTTTTTGAATGACATTTTTTCTTTTTAGCGGCCATACAGCAATTGCATTTTTTGTTTGCCTGCGGACACGGTGGTTTTTTAGTGCTGAGCTAGTGAGTTTGTCTGCGAGAGTTTGGCCACTCTGCCATGCTATTCGCACTTGCAGCTTGGAAGTTTTAGCTATGGGTGGTTATGGGATACACTTGTCCGGACTTAAAGGGAGGTGTTCACCTTTAACATGGGGTTTTGAACTGAGATAGCAGTTTTGTAGAGGAGATCGAGAAATTAGTATGCTGAAGAATAAACTCGCCAACGCAAGTAGTTTCGACACAGGATTAGGGTCTGCATTTTTTTCGACCCCCCCGAAAACAGCTTCGGTAGTTCGCGGCCAGGCGGGCGCCGGAGGAGGACCACTCTCCGACACAGTTAGCGCACGCAGGATTCCATTTCGGGGGGGTCAGAGCACTAAGAGCGGGCCCCCTTGTGTGCGGGCCCTCACCCGTTTTGTGAAAACTTTGCAGATTTCGATCACTTGCTTTTTAGCGGGCCCCCTAAAATATGGGATCTGAGACATGATAAATTGTCTGTCAAATCTTTAGAGCTTTCCACGACGTCCAAAAATAGGGCGGGGGGGAAAGGCCATTATGAAGTCGATTATTTCCATCAATCGCCCGTAGCATAATTAAAAAAAACGTGTGGGAAACCACCGTTCCCGTCCCCCATGTTGGGTGGAGCCCCTGTTGTCAATGTCGTGTAAGTTTTGTGTGCAGGGGGGTTCAGTTTCTTGAATTATTGGTAGGGCTCCATTGCTAACCTTATAGGTATATTATAATGTCATTCTTGCCGTGTAACGCCATAGAACTAATGCTAAAATCAAATGTGAAATTATTGGTAGGGTCCTGGGCCTTGGCCCTACCAGGCCTATATAAAATGACACCCATGACCGTGTGTGCTACTGATGTGCGAGTTTTAGGTGCGTATGCTACTGATGTGCAGTGCAACTGTCGGAGAGTTGACAAAATGAGGTCAGTGACAACACACAGAAGTGGTGACTGGTGACCCAATGAGGTATTTTTGTAGCTGGTAATTTGTGATCAGTTAGCCGCATTACATGGCTGATTTTTACAACATACAGCATCGCAACCAAATGTGGAGGTGGTCTCGCGCATGACTTGGGAAGGCATAACCAACAGAATACAGGGGCCTGCACGGCCCTGCAGTGTCAATCAGTTGCTGCATGGCTGTCTGGAAACTGCGCAGTGTGTGTAAGGGTGTAAACAATATTTTATCTGTGCAAGCTTGCAAATTGTCACGGCGTTCTTCTCTTATAGGTCAATAACAAGTAAGACAAATTTGATTGCGATCCTTTAAACTTTGGTCCCCCGGACATCCGAAAGTTGTGGACCCCTACCCAAAATGTAACAAATCAAAGGCGCCGTACATACATCCGCATGTGCTCTTTTGAAAGCTCTTGCTGGGTAGTGACTAGTGCTGCCCCCTGTACCGAGCTGACCTCGGATGATGTCGTGTGTATTTCGGACATTCTTGCCTGTGACTGCCGTCTAATACAGCCCTCCGCTGGTCCTCGAACGAGTGTTACCGGGAGACGGAGCAGTTTGCTACCTCGGGCGGGACGCCGCAGCACTTGGCGACGAGGCATCGAATTCGGGCGCGGGAGGCGGGGCAGCGACTGGTACCTGTTCGACGGTGGACATCGCGACGCCGGACCGGCGTGGATCGTCGGTGACCGAACGACCCAGCGCGGGTTATTCACCGGCCGGGGCGCCGGTGAACGGAGCGGCCGGGAGATCAGCGAACCGTCCGAGGCGCCGGTGACCGTCCGAGGCGTCGGAGCGGCGGTTGGGACCGACACAGCCTGGGGGGAGGTGACCGGGCCGAGGGTCGCGGAGACTCGGCCTGACAGGTAGGGGAGAGGAGGAGGCCGGCGGTTTGCGGTGGTGCCGTTGGCCTCAGTGTGGTGCAAGATGGCGTACAGCTCCTGCAGTCGAAGCCAATCGGACCGGTGAGGAATTTTGAGAGGTGGTCTTAAGGGTGTAGAACTTATATTTGGGCTCTGAATATCTGTGACCAGTAAGCGGGAAAGGTGCTGTGTTGTCTGCACTGTTAGGCCCTGACATCGCTGGACGTGTATGATACCTGCCCGAGCCAGCTGCCACTCGTCAGACCGCATTCGAATGCTGTTAAGGAAAAACTGACCGCGTATTTGCTCGCCCAGCCGCATGTCATCGCTTGAGCGTATGACGTTTCACAGCATGTGTAATGCAGCCAGGTTAGCAGTTCGATCAGTTCTGGGAAGGGACTGGTGTGTTCAGGGTTCGCCGGTGTGGTTTTTCCGTTGCAGAACAGGAGCGGGAGGCTTCGGACCTGTTGCGTGGCTGGGAGTTACGGTCAGCTTCGAGAGAAGCTTCTGTGAAGGCAGCGGATAAGGGCGACAAGCGATGCTGACGGACATTCAGGAACACGGCCAGGAGTCTACAGGACTTGAGACAGCTGGATCGGTGATCCAGGGCGGTGCAAGTGCGACTCAGGTACAGGCTGTCTCCAGGTTCCAATAAGTCAGCTTGACGGAGACCGTTTCATGGCGACGGTAAAACCTTTGAGAGGGTCAGTGACTGGTTTTCGAGGAAAATGCTTCAAATGTGGTCAGGTTGGTCACATGAAGGGTCAGTGTGTGTCTGGCAATGCTAGGATGACATGTTTCCAATGTGGGAAGCCGGGACACCGGAAGCGGACTGTACGGGAAACAGACCAGCTGGTCAGGGAGACATGGGGAGACCAGGTGAGACAGGTGGGCTGACCCCCCCAGGCCCATGTATGTTGTCTCTTGAAACCTGATGGACTGTGGAATGTGCAGGGGGAGGAAATGATTGGTGGAGCCCCCAACTGCTGAAGTGTTGGTAACGGAGAAACATCGAGTTGTTGTGACACTGGTCACCTGTTTCACCATTGTCAGTGATCAGCACTCGTTGCCAGGGCTGAAGCTGAGGCCCTGTCAGTTGGACACTGACATCGTTCACTGGCCAACATGTCCCTCTGGCAGGAGTAAGCAGGACTGAACGTTGAGCTGCAGGTCAGCAGAAGACGCTTCGTTTGTGGTGAGCAAAGCTGCCTCCGCCACAACCTCTGCTGTGAAGAGAGTGGATCGCGTCTTCCAGATAGTCTTGAAGCTCATTGCGCAGTAAAGGTGATAATCATCACTAGATCAGGTGTTGCAACGGCATGCTGATGTGTTCAGGGAGGAGTTGGGGACACTGTCTGTGAGAGCACTCCTGCCGTTGAAGCCAGGGGCGCAGCCGGTCTTCTACCCTGCTAGATCGGTTCCTTTCGCCCTCAGGACAGCGGTGGAGAGGGAGCTGAACCGCTGGATAGCTGAGGGGATTGCAGAGAGGATGGAGAGCAGTCACAACTCGGGATGGGGTACTCCGCTAGTGCCCATCCCAAAGGCAGATGGCGTGCGTCTCTGCGCCGACTACAGGTTGACGGTTAACCCCCAGATCGTGCCGCAGAGGACATCCTACTCCGACTCCTGAAGAGGTTTTCGCGGGTGTCCAGGCAAGTGTTCGCGAAGCTGGACCTGCGGGACGCCTACTTGCAGCAGGAGTTGGAGCCGGATTCGAAGGACATCACTACAGTCACCACGCACATCGGAAGGCTCCGCATGAACCGACTGCCGTTCGGTATCAGTGAGTGCTGTGGGATCTTCCAGTCAGCCATTGACCAGATCCTAGGGCATAGACGGGTGCGTGGCATACCTGGATACTGCTGGTGACCGGGGAGGATTGAGGCAGACCTGCTGATGCGGTCTTGTCAGGGTATCTGAGTTATAGACTGGGAGATCAATGGGGCCAGACTCAAGAGACGAGAATTGCGAGTTCAACATGAGAGGTCAGTACCTTGGGATGGATCATTTCTGCTTGATGGCCTGAAACCTGTTCCAGAGAGGTGGCAGCGTCGTCAGCATGCGCGAGCCGGACGAACGTCGCTGAACTGAGGGCACTGTCGGCTTCGCGTGAACTACTACCACGTCTGATACCGAACCTGTCTCAGTACTGGCGCCGATGACGCCCGTTGAAGAAGGGCTGGCAAGCGTTGGCGGTGGACGGCAGCCTGTCGGTCGTCTTTGGAGCAGGTAAAGGCGGCGCTGACAAGTGGTAGGGTGCTGATGAGGTTTGACCAGTCTCTCCCGCTAAAGCTCGTCACTGATGCAAGTAGTGCTGGCGTGGGGGCGGCCCTCGTACATGTGCTTCCAGACGGGATGGAGCGGCCCATCTGCTTTGCGTCACGCACTCTCACGGCGACGGAGCAGAAATACGCAGTGGTGGAGAAAGAGCAGTCGCAGTGTCGTTGGGGTCAGAAGATTCAGTCAATACCTGTATGGTAAGCACTTCCATCTCGTGACGGATAACCGTGCACTGTCTCGCATCTTGAATCCACAGAGAGAGCTTCCGACACTGACAGCGGCGCGCATGCAGAGATATGCGCTTCAGCTTGCTGCGTTCTCTTATGAGGTGGAGCTGAGAAAGTCTGAGAACATGGGGCTGGCTGATGTTCTGTCCAGATTGCCACAGGTTGAGTCTGTAGGAGAACCTGCGGAAGAAGCTGACGTGTTCTGGGTGCGCCACTGGGAGGACGAGGGACCAGCCTTGTCTGCGCAGGAGTTGGAGACGGCCACACGACGAGACTCTACTCTGGGAAGAGTACTGACGTATGTACGTTCAGGTTGGCCGTCTGTGGTAGAGCCCGAGTTCAGAGTCTTCAAACAACGTCAGGACGAGCTGTCGACTGATGGTGATTGTTTGATGTGGGGTGGACGAGTTGTGGTACCCGACAAAATGCGTAACAGAGTGTTACAGGAGCTGCATGCTGGCCACCTGGGAGCCGGGAAGATGAAGCAGCTGGCCAGAAGGTATGTCTGGTGGTCCGGACTCGACGCTGATTTGGAGAGTCTGGCGAGAGACTGCGGAGCCTGCGTCGAGAAGCGTGCGGCGCCTCCACGGGCAAGTTTACACCCGTGTCGCTCCCTACCATCCGTCAAGTAATGGAGCGGCGGAGAAGGCAGTACAGACAGTCAAAAACAGTCTGAAGGCAAGCATTCAGGATGGACAGTGTGTGACGACGCGGTTGGCCAGATTTCTAATGACATACCGCACTGCTCCTCAGGTTACTACGGGGAGATCGCGGGGAGCTGCTTGTACGGCGGAAATCTCAGAACCCGGTTCGACCTCCTGCGTCCCGATCGGACGCAGAATGGTCTCAGACATACCACGCAGCGAATGGCAAGACCGCTGGTGGCAGTCCTGCGCAGCTTTTCGGCCTGGGCGAAGACGTGTGGCTCGCAGCTTCTCCGGAACCGAAGGTGGCGCGGGGCCGCGTCGCTTGCTCAGACGGGACCAGTCCTCCTACGAGGCTGGATGTCGGGGAAGCCTGCTGGAGCCGTCACGCTGATCAGCTGGTGTGGTTGCGCAGACGGGGCACGTGGGGGCGCCGGGGAAGCCGTCTCGGTGAGCAGGACTGCTCCGCCTGCAGTGGAGACGCAGCTGCAGGCGCCTGCCGGTGGGCTGCCGACGACGGGTGCGGCAGCGGCGTCGCCGGGCGCGCTTTCAGCGGCAGCGGAGACGTTGGTGGCGCCATCGGCGCCTGGAGAGTCTGCTGGGCGGGCGCCGCTCGGTTCTCTGTTTCGTCGGAGCCTGGCGAGGCGTGCTAGTGCCGGGCGCGACGTGCGGGCAGCGGCGTCGCCGGGCGCGTCTTCAGCGCAGCCGGAGCGTTTGTTGGCGCCATCGGCGCTGGAGAGTCTGCTGGGCGGGCCGCCGCTCGGTTCTCTGTTCGTCGGAGCCTCGCGAGGCCTGCCTGTGCCGGCGCGAGGTGCGGCAGCGGCGTCGCCGCCTACGTGGAGCTCTCCTGGCGAGCGAGTTTGCGTCGCTCGACGCGCTTAGAAATCAGCCTGACTGGCTGGTCGTGGGACTGTAGCCCTACGTGGTGGTGTTTGATTTGTTATGGTCACTAGCGTGTGACAGATGTGACAGTGTGTGACATGTGATTGCGAGATGTACGACGATTGATATTGATATTGATATATAAATTTATGTTCAGATTAACGTGATTTCTGGACGTTACCTAAGGCTGACATATTTTCTAAGTTCCAGTGCTTAATGAGCTATTGATTATTTTGAACTATGAGTTCTTTGTTTAGCAGGGGATAGTGCTGGGTAGTACTAGTGCTGCCCCTTGTCCGACTGACTCGGATGATGACATGTGTATTTTCCGGGCATTCTGCCTGTGTCTGCCGTCTAATAACAGCCCTCCGCTGACCTCGACGAGTGTTTACCGGGAGACGGAGCAGTCGCTGACCTCGGGTCGGCGCTGGCAGCACNTAGTAGCAGTGACCAATGTTTATTATCAACAGCTCATCGTTCAACAGCCTGCAAATTAATTCTAACCTTTTGATCTCCCTTATTCCCCGAAGACATCCGTTGAAGTCGTCCGCCACCATGACGTCCATGACGTCCACAATGCCTAATCGCACGGCAAATTGCGCGAACATCATTTTAACGCCTCGTAGATCCAGCATACCTGAGAGGCATAACATTCAACAATCAACAGAGTGTACATACATATATAGGCGTAGGAACAGGGGGAGGGGAAGGAGCACATACACTTACTTTTGAGTTTTGCACGGCGAGGATTTTTGTTTATGAGAAAAGGATGGTCAGGGCGAGAAGAGCCAAATCTGCGAGTAAAGTTCGGATAGCGCAGTTGGAATTTTTATCAAAACTAGATCAAAGTTGCACTGCCTCCCAACACAAACACGCACGCACGCACGCACGCACGCACGCACGCACGCACGCACGCACGCACGCACGCACGCACGCGCACTTTTAGTGCTGTTCCTACATACCTGTGAGTGTACCTTGAATCTGATAATAACAATTGTGCATATGTTAGTTGTTGTGCTATTTTGCTGTAAGTTAATTTTGATTAAGTGCGTTTATTCTGTTTGTAGTTAA
This sequence comes from Semibalanus balanoides, assembly GCA_014673585.1. Classification (NCBI taxonomy): domain Eukaryota; kingdom Metazoa; phylum Arthropoda; class Thecostraca; order Balanomorpha; family Balanidae; genus Semibalanus; species Semibalanus balanoides. The sequence continues at coordinate 41,725 of VOPJ01006375.1, forward strand.
GGGTTATTCATGTGCTTATTCTCCACCACTATCCCACGCCTGGTAGGGCATAATACCACGCCGGGTAGGGCATAATACCTACGAGACCGGCGGATAGGGGAGGGGGTGGGGGATGTATGACCCCCTTTCTGGAGTTTCGCCCCTAATTGAGGTAGAGCTTCGATACAAAACGAGCGTGTTGTCTGTGACGTGAGCTCATGGCCTCTGATACAAATATGACTCTGAAGGGGGGTCATGACTCATGACTCCATGACTCTGAAGGGGGGTCATGACTCATGACTCCATGACTCTGAAGGGGGGTCATGGCCTCTGATACAAATAAATCCACACTAGATAGAATGAGATGAAGACCCGACCCCCTTCCACCCGTCAGCAGTACATGGCTGAGGAGCAACATTTGATTTTTTCCGACGTGCTCCCCCTGATAAAAACCCTGGCTATGCGCCTGGACGAGAGGAAGCCGCTGATTCCCGATTTTACGATCCTGTGACCTTAGGCCACCTCTGAGGTCATATGGTTGACCCGGATGTCATATAAATCGTAAATTCCTGTCCATTGAATTAAATCAAGCTAAAAGAATCATGACTCATGGGTGATCATATAATTATGCAATGGCTGCCAAATTTGAAATCAGAGTCACACAATATCCTATAACCTACCAAAATAAAAAAAGGTCATCTTTGGTCATTCGAGGTCATTTACCTCGGTTGGCCTGTGAAAGTGCATGACCCCAGTGGAACATAAACGACACAAAATGGATTTCAAAATTGAAATCAGTGTCACAAAATGCCCTGGAAGCCAGACACGTGCTTGAGTCCCGAAAACGGATCTTGATATCTGATCTCTGGGATCTGGATCCTGGATCCACTGGGATATCATAAATTCGTTTTCAACATTGGTCGACGGATACGCTGGTATTCGAAATCGCAGGCACCATTTTGCAATGGGATCCACTAGGATCCCAGAACCGCTATCATACATATATGCACTTTTTCGGAATCAAGATTTTAAGCAATTGTTAGTACCTTTTAATTAGTTGTAAATGAATCTAGCATAAAGCAAGAATGAAACTAGTCTTTAGTTATATTTGGTCAAGAAATACTTTAATTATGGCATAATTATAAGTCCGACACTCAATCCTGTCGGATCCGAGATAGGATCCATTGTAATTGTTTATCATGGGGCCTGTTGGATCCTAGATCTGTCGCCAAATTTAATCGACGGATCCACCGTGATCGATTATCCACTGTTGTACTTTGTCGTGGGATCCGTGGGATCATAAATCCAACATTGCGTTTTGTCGAGAAATCCTCTGGGATCACAGATCCTTCTTTCAGATCCATGCACATGTCTGCTAGAAACTGCCAGAAGCTAATACAAAGTCATCTCAGTTCATCGGAGATCAGTGACCTTGGTTGACCTTTGAAAAGATAACCCGAGGTCACGATCTCGTTGGCAACCATAAATGTCGCGTTGTTACACCTGTGCATATGCTCCTGAACAACAAAGACTCTGAAACTGCACAAGTTACAAGCATCTATACTGCGGGACGTCAGTTGCGCGTGACATGACCTTGAGAAACAGGTCAAAGGTCATAGGTCATGCGGGTATAATTTTTAGATTATGTGTCAAATTGTTCAAAGGTATAGGTTACTGAAAGTCTCATCGGAATCGGTTTATAACTCTGCGATTTATTCCTGAAAAACTGAGTTGGCATCTATCCCCCTACCCAGGCGAAGGATATTCCACTAAGTGTAGATAAACGTCTTCAAAATTGGGGGACAAAGCCATCCAGTCTCACGTCTCGGTCGGACAGTACTGAGTATTCCCCCTCCCCCTACGACGACGCCCTTGGCCTTGTGAGCGAGCATCGCCAGCCGCGACCATAGCGTGATGCAATATTTATTTATGATACCCGTCAACACAAGGCACTCTGGTTGCAACGCCCTCTGATTTTGCAGGGGCAGATCCAGGGGGCGACGGGGCTGACAGCCCCCCCCCCTCAGGGCTGACAGCCCCCTCAATGGAAACTGACGCCCCTGTGCCGAAGGCGCAGGGGCACTAGTTTTGAGCTGAAGGCGCAATCTGGGCGCCCCCAAACCCATGCAGGGCGACCTCAAACCCATGTAGGGCGACCTCAAATCCATGGAGAGCGCCCCAAACCCATGGAGAGCGCCCCAAACCCATGGAGTGCGCCCCACAAACCCATGGAGGGCGCTCCCAATAAACATGGAGGGCGCCCCCAATTCCGGGGAGTGCACCTAGATGCCCAACAAGCATCCCGAACTTCAGAACTTCGGAAGGACGCCCTCGAAACCCGAAAGCGCGCCCTCGAACTTAAGCATGCACACCAAATCTGAGGAGGGCGCCCAAATCTGAGGAATGCTCCCCAAAATCCATAGAAGGCATCCCCCCAATCCCAAGTGCGTCCTCAATCTCAAATTTCAATGAAATCGATATAGTAAAGGAAATACGATGTTTAATTGACGTCATGACTGCATTCGGAATAAAAATACATGTCGATAATCGAGAAAATCGAGTTTAATGCAAATTTTAAAAGGCAAAATAAAAATTAAGTTCTTCTAAACTCTCGAATTGTGCAGTTTTTGGTTACTTTTTAACTAAAAAAATGCATTTCCGGACAAAAAATACAAGGCGCGTCAGGTTCTAAAAAAACGCTCTGGACCTGCCGCCCCCTCTCAATTAAAATCCTAGATCCACCACTGGGATTGTAGATGCACTTTTACAACCGGCTATGGGGCTCTTTCGAGGCTCCCATGACCCCTGGCCCCTTTGGTTCCGCCACAAGCTTTAACGTTTGTTAGATTAAGTCCAGAAGCGATGCCTCAATTAATGTCGACCTGACCCGTTGTTTGAGGAAGCACACAACACCACAAAGTTCATCCCGCTGCCAAGAGCCACTTACCGAACATCGTTGAAGGCAGCCACCAGTCGAACTGAGAGATCCCTGGGAGACAAGGGCCTGGGAGACGCATCTCGGTCGGGCGAGTTCCAGCACGGCAATGGGGCTCGGCGAATGGCGACGCAGAGCTCCGCGGGCCGGACGGCGGGCCGCGCGGCCACGATAACAGAACTCAGTGAATCCCCTTACCAGAGGCGGGCTCAGGGGCTGTCCGCCACTGTCGGGAACGACTTCTCTCCGTAAATGACTAAAAATAGGTGAATTCTGACATGTTTCCTGATTTTAACCAAAATATAAGGAACGTCTACGAAGAGAAGTCAGACAGTCACAAATAAATTATATTTGTTTCGATAAGTTTTAAACACCTACACAGGGAGGTTAATTTTTTTATCTCTCTCTCTCTCTCAAGCGTGATTAAAATTGGTCCCAAGTCAGCTTTATTGGCCGGTCACGTTACCCCGGTGTCCCTTTCTGCTGCTGCTGCTGCTGATGATGATGATTCAGCGAGATAGCGCAGCGAATTCAGTGATGATTCAGTTCAGCGAGATAGCGCTACAAGTCTGTGCATGTCAACTCAGACAGAGCAACCGACAGAGCGCCTGCAGCTGCTATCATACGTCTGGCTTGCTTGGCTTGTCAATTCTTGCACCAGAGATGCAAGGTCATGAGTGCACGAGTCCTTGACTGCAGAACCAGGGTGATAGAGGACATGAAGAGAGGACTGCAGAACCGTGCTGTGTAACCACTCAGAACCGCTCTGGTTACCACTCAGGCTTAGGCTGAACCAGGCACGTAGCCAGGATTTTGTTCAGGGGGGGACACGTCGGAAAAAATCACATTTTGCTCCTAAAATCTCATTCTATCTAGTGTGAAATCAATTTGCTCCTCGCCATCATGGTTGCTGACGGGGGGGGTAGAGTCGGGTTCAAAGAATCGCATCTATTAAGTGTGAATTATTTCGCTCAGGGCTGAACCGCCCCCGCCCCCTTGCTACGTCCCTGGGCTGAACTAACACGCCTGTTACCCCCCGAGGGCGACAGCTAGAGTTTCACTATGGAAAAAAGACAATTATAAAGAATGGTGTTGTTTCACATAGTTATAAAAATCATTCGGCTACTATGCTATTTACCACTCTTTGTTACCACTATGTGTTACCACTATGTGTTACCACTATGTGCTACCGCTGTGTGTTACCACTGTGTGTTACCACTGTGTGTTACCACTATGTGCTACCACTGTGTGTTACCACCCTGTTTAGTGTTTACACAGTCTGCTTTCCACTTTGTGTTACCACTGTTGTACCATCTTGTGTTGCTCCTTTGTGTTGCCTCTTTGTATTACCACTCTGTTTGGAGTCTTGTGTCGTGGGACGGAGACTGATTCCCTAACGGCGGCGGAGCGGAACACCAGCTCTGACGTGTTTCGGAAAGAAACAGTTGGTCAGGGGCACAGTTGATGCGATAACGTCTTATCTTTGGACTTTGACATACAGTCTTATCAGTCTTAGCTGTGGTCTGATAATAACGGTGTTTACACTGGCCACCTGGTGAACATGACATTGACATTGGTAAACGCTTTGAGAATGTTTTTATGTCGATAGCTGTAGATGCTAATTACTGTACCTACTGCATGATGTGTCAACTGCACGTCCTTAGAAGACAGGGAATATTGTTGGTTCATAATGTATTGCGAGTGCAAGCTGTTCGATTTAAGTGACGATCATAAACGTACCGACCACACACTCTTAAACAGGTATTCAATGGGAGGAAAACATCACAATAAATAACACTCATCTGATGGGATTTATTGACACAATGTAAATACTCACAGCACAGACATTCTAACAAACCAATGGCCAGTTGTGGGCTCGAACGACTGAGTCAGAAGTCGTTATCCCGTGTATTTGTTTCCATATATTTCGACAGCAGGCTACAATCTGAAAGAGAGGCAGAAATATTTACCAACATTGGGCCTATCGTTTCAGTTGTTGTCAGTCCGACGCAGATCTAGGGGGCTAGGCCGGCGCCAGTTTGAACGAAAAATGGCAGCCGCAAAATAATTCCGCCGCGCCCGATAAAGTCTTCCCGACAACACGTATCTCAATCTACGCAGCATGCATATCATCACGGGTGAAATGCACCAGGGCCTCCTCTAACATGTTAACTGGGGGGACTGCAGCCCCCCAGTGAAGCCGCCAGCCCCCCCAGTCGAGCCGAAATTGGGTCACTGGGGGGGGGGGGGCAGATAAATGTCATCGTTTATGTATAAAAACGACAAACTCAATTCGGCGAAATAAATAAAACTTCAACTGACGCAGATATAA
>VOPJ01006376.1:0-32887 GCA_014673585.1 Semibalanus balanoides
TCTTAAGATGTTTTAAAACATTTCGCGCAAAATAATCCATCGTGAAAACGGCTAATATCACCATTTACAATTGTTGCCTAACGCTGCAATTAATTGATCTTGGTACGTAGTGATGAGCGGACTCGTCAAGGTCATTGGCTGGAAGAAAACTGAACTTTGAACCGTGATGATATTGGGCGACTGGGCGCGAATTAAAAAAACAAACAAAAAATGGACTGCATGGTGTAAGTCAAGTCCGATTGCTCTTTAACATATCAAATTTTACATTAAACAGACAGTGTCCCTTTAAATGTATTCTACCGAAGTGTGATACATACAGTGACTGTCTGCCTACCAGTGCATTGTGCTCAGGGACGTAGCCAAGGGGAGGCCATGGGGGCCATGGCCTCCCCTGAGCGAAATAAATTCACACTAGATAGAATGAGATTCTCTGAAAACCCGACCCTTCCCTCCCCCCTGTGTCAGCAGCATATGGCTGAGGAGGAGTAAAATGGGATTTTTTCCGACGTCCCCCCTCCTGAGCGAAATCCTGGCTACGTGCCTGATTATGCTACCACATAGTCTGGATACCTCCCCACAACTGTACTTCAACGCTAATTGATAGAGTCATACTCATTATTTTGAGCATCTTTTAAGTGTCAGAAATGCAGATTGTGATTGAAATCCCAGATTGCATAAACTTAATATGTATCTTGGTTGAGCAAGGGCGGATCCAGGGGGGACAAAGGGGCCATGCCCCCCCCCCCCAAAGGTCCTGAGGACTATGTTTGCCCCTCCCCTCCCACCCCAAACGGGTCGGAATACAGCCTTGTAAAAATTGCTTTCTGCCAACAGTTCAAAATTCACAGTGAAAACTCGGAAAATCGCGCCCGCTTCGCGGCATGACACAAAAAACACCAATTTTTAGTGATAGAAATTTGTCAAATGGAAAAATAATGCAATTAAAGCGTCTGGCGGTCTTGGCCGGTTACCTTATTGCTAGCCCCAGGTCCCACTCCCCATTCATAAAATTATGAACTTTCCTTGTGGGGCTAAATGTTTAAGGCTAGTCTGCACGATTTCACGAACAAGGTGACGCGAAATGCAGAGACGCGGACATCGGACACCAGGAAGTTCGATTATACTGCAGGTGGTCCACAGTTGCATACAATGTTACCAAAATGCTTAATAAGTTGGGGACCAGGCAACCAATCTCCCGAAAAGCCATTTCGTCCCAGGCTCCTCCATGATCAACAGGACCATTTAATGTTCCCGGAAAAGCCGTTCGTGCCCTGCTCGCTGTTTTCCAAACTATTTGCACTGTTGGGTATCGATGCATTGTATGCTGCCAGTTCGGTTGCATATAATATAATAATATATATATTAATATATTATATAACTATATATATATATATAATATATTCTTCTACAGTTAATTATACCCGCCATATACCTAAGTTATTAAAAGAGCCACATACTTTTGCCACCAGTCATTCGTGATTTACTTATCCGAAAAAAAAATTTATTTATTTAAAAAACTACCTTAATTTTAAATTATTTGTAATCATACCGAGATGGCTGCAACCAGGTTATAGGGATATCTGAGTCTGGTATCCAATGTTAAATTTTCGTTTTCCACACGACCTAAAATAAAACTTTTACGGCCGGCTTCGCGGCGTCACATCGGTCACCATCGTCATAACAAAGCCATCGCCATCGTTTTCGGTTAATATAACGGTGAATTGAATGAATGGCACATTTAGCTTTATATTCTCAACAATGCCTGTGTTTCTTGGTTTAATCAGGCAAACCCGTAAAAATTTTGCGCCGCTTCGCGGCGCTAAGTAACAAATACCTATTTCCTTTTTAAATATTCAAAGAAGTCGATTTTTTTTTATGCAAGAAATCGTGTGGGTGCAAAATAAAGCGGATCAAATCCAGGAAGAAATTCGAAATTGGGGGTAGGTAAGGCCCACTAAAAATGGTTTGCCCCCCAAACGGCCGGCTGGATCCGCCCTTGTGGTTGAGCGTCGGCTTTGCATCGTTCTTCATCACCACTCCACTACTTTACTCGATAGAAAGTAATCACACTCTAATTAACGTCTATATTTACACTAATCCCCCTCAATCGCCCCTCCTTACCTCGAACGTAGAACTCGGGGTCCAGTCCTGGCGCAAGTCAGCTGACGATTCACCGTGTCACGCCGTGTCGGCTGTGGTTCCCTCTCAGTCCTCACCACCCTCGCACCCTCTGTCCTCAGTCCTCACCACCCTCGCACCCTCTGTCCTCAGTCCTCCACCCACCCACCTCGCCACCCTCTGTCCTCAAGATCAACTACACCAACGCCTTCGCACACCCCTCTGTCCTCTAAGTCCTTCACCACCCTTTCGCACCCTCTGCTCCTCAGTCCTCACCACCCTCGCAAAACTCTGTCCTCAGCCTCACCACCCTTCGCACAACTCTTGTCCTCAGTCCTCACCGACCTCGCACCCTCATGTTCCTCAGGTCCTCACCACCCTCGCACCCCTCTTGTCCTCAGTTCCTCACCACCCTCGCAACCCTCTGTCCTCAGTCCTCACCACCCTCACACCCACCATACATGTCCTCAGTCACTCATCAACCCCTCGCACCCTCATGTTCACTCAGTCCGTCTACCACCCTCACACCCTCTGTTCCCTCAGTCCTCACCACCCTTCACACCCTCTGTCCTCAGTCCTCACCACCATCACACCCTCTTGTCCTCAGTCCTCACCACCCTCACACCCTTCTGTACTTCTAGTCCTCACCACCCTCACACACCCTCTGTCCTCCATGATACTCTCACCAACCATCACACGCTTTGTCCTCAGTCCCTTCACCCACGCCCTCACACCCTCTGTCTTCAGTCCCACCAACCCTCACACCTCTGTCCTTCCAGTCCATCACTCACCCTCGCACCCTCTGTCCTCAGTCCTCACCACCCTCGCACCCTCTGTCCTCAGTCCTCACCACCCTCGCACCCTCTGTCTTCAGTCCTCACCACCCTCGCACCCTCTGTCCTCAGTCCTCACCACCCTCGCACCCTCTGCCTCAGTTCCTCACCACCCGTCGGCACCCTACTGTCCTCAGTCTCACCACCCTTCACACCCTCTGTCCTCAGCCACTTCACACACCCTCGCACCCTCTTGTCCCGTCCAGTCCTCAACCACCCTCGCTCACCCTCTGTCCTCAAGTCCTTCCACCACCCTCGCACCCCTCTGTCCTCAGTCCTCACCACCCCTCAACACCCCTACTTGTCCTTCAGTCCTCACCATCCTCGCTACCCTCATGTCCTCAGTCCATCACCAACCCTCGCACCCTCTGTCCTCAGTCCTCACCACCCTCTCACCCTCTGTCCTCAGTCCTCACCAACGCCTCGACCCTCTGTCCTCAGTCCTCACCGGACACCTTCGCACCTCTGTCCCTTCAGTCGCTCACCACACCTCCACCCTCTGTCTTCAGTCCCCAGGGGCCCCTCGCACACCCTCTGTCCTCAGTCCTCACCACCCCTTCGCACCCTCTAGTCCTTCAGTCCTCACGCACCCTACGCACCTCTGTCTCCAGTCCTCACCACCCTCGCACCCTCTGTCCTCAGTCCTCACCACCCTCGCACCCTCTGTCCTCAGTCCTCACCACCCTCGCACCCTCTGACACTCGCGTCTCGGCCACTGTGTGTGGAGCCCGAAGCGTACCTACACTACAGTGTAGTACAAATGTTCTGTCCACTTCATCGACTCCACCTCTGTCTCTGTCTCTGTCTGCCGGTGCTGCACGCAGTGGAATCCAATGCAATTACTATAGCCATCGCCCCCGGTATCAGAGGCGAGGGCATAAATAGTTTCGTTTTATTCCACTGCGTGCAGCACCGATTGATTATGTTGACATTCAATTAAATGGATGCGCTTAAGCAATTTTTTTCCGAATACTTTCAAAGCTAGCTTCCGGGCAGACGAAAACACTCACCGCCCAAGAGAAACAGAGGGTTTATTCGAATATTGCACTGAAAGGACTGCTACTAGCTGTTTTCACGAAGGATGTATTCGCCGGGCGCATCGACAGATCGGGTGGTGTCGATGAAGTGAACAGAACATCTGCACTTCACTGCACACCTCACCACAGACCCTCCGACTAACCGACTTGCACGCAGAACCTCCGACGACGCTGCCGTCGCCGACACTCCCGCCTCGGCTGGCTGTATCGGCCACGACGCGTCGGTGGCGGCGTGGGACCCAGCGCTGCCGTCGGTGGCAGGCTCACCTGTTGACAGTCTCATTCGATGTCGCCACCGATCTGAAGGGGCCCCCCAATCACTATTTCAAAGGGCATGTTGGCAGCGATCGTCACCGCCCCGTGAAAAGCCACTGCATGAGCACTGAGGAGCGGCGTGTTTATGGCGTCGGTGTTCCGCTAAACGCATCGGTACAGTCGGCGCTAGTCTGTGGAGATTGGAAGACTGGGGAATAGGGTGGCGCAATCTGCACTTAGTCGGAAACCTATAACGAATACATGTTCTTACCATGCTTTTGAACATTCTGTGTTCAATGAAACACATACAAGTTAATCTTTGTGACGTTAAGGGGTCGCAAAAATTGATAAAACTGGTGGTTTTGCTAGTTTTCGGCTAGAATCGGGACATAGTTGCGTAAAACACAGAAACTGTACAAATGTGGGATGCAGGGACGCATTAAACGAATATAATTTATATTCAGCTGTCGTTTGATGTCATTCTCGGGTCTGTAGCACTTATGGTTGGCTGTACGGGTGTTTTATACTCATCTTTCCACATCAATATTTGTCCCCGGCGGCCCCGCCGGCAGCGTGGGTTCAAATCCCACCACACGGTCTTTCAGCCGAATAGGAAAACTTTTGCGCAGGGGTGCGGTCTCCTAAGGACGCAAAACGCTGCTTGGCTATTCCTTGTTGAAGAGAATGATGCCTTTTGCATTTAAATCAGGATTATATGAGAAAATGAATTATAACGTCTGTTAACAAGTATACACTATAGGTACATACATGTGTAAATACGTATTTGCCTGTAAATACTAGTGGCGGCGAACGGCAGCTTCGCTTCGGCGATACGGAATCGAACAGCTTTGGAAGTTTGTAATCGACACCTCATGGTGCCAAGATCTTTTCTATGGAGTTTTCACTGAGGGGATTTCCACTGACGGATCTAGGCTCCGAGTTTGGGGGCAAACATTTTGCTAAATTTTGTCAGCGAAAAGTTGTTGAGCTGGTGGTGGCGTCGGGTCGTCAACGTGAAAAAACGTTTAGAAAACATTTTTTACCGTCGAATGTGGTGGATTTTTACGTCCACTGGGGAGGGGGATTTAAATGCACTGCGGCTGACAAATCCCCAGTTAACATGTTAAAAAGGGTTCGCATGGTTCGCTTCTTACCTATCTGGTCATACTCAAACCGTCAGCTTCACTGACAAGGCAGACAAAAGGCACGTTCTAAGTCACTTCCAAGTTCCAAACAACATCGGAGTTTTCCAGGGCTCCTCTCTCGGACCTCATCTCTATGCACGGGGCAATGCTTTGGCGCATCGCCGAACCGAAGGTTGTTTTTTATGTTGCCCGCCAACTCAACCCGCAAACGAATACAAAATGCCCGCAAACGCCGCCCGCAAACGCCGCCCGCGAACGCCAACCGCAAACGCCGCCGCCCGCAAACGACTCAGACGTAATCCAGTCTGCTGACGACACCCAGGTGCTCATCAGCGACATAAAGACAGCTATTCTGGATGTGATCAGCCGCATGGATACTTCTCTGGCATCACTTGACACCTGGTTTCGTTCTAACTCTTTTAAATTAGATGCTTACAAAACTCCTTATGCTCTTCGGAAGCTGCCCAAATTTGCGTATTTTTCCTCACACTGAAGCGTCAGTAACTTTCTGGGGTGTTCGCCTTCAGCCCTGCACTGAGATCAGGAATCTCGGTGTAGTTTTCGACTGCTACCTCTCCTGGGACCAGCACATTTATATGATGACCCGCCGCGGCTTCGGGATGCTGCCTGGCCCTGCTCACCTGAGACACTACCTACCCGAGACAGCGTTGTCAGCACTTGCGTCAGCCCTGGTCATCTCGCATTCAGATATTGTTTGACTGTTTACGGGAACGGGACTGGCGAAAACTTTGGACAGAATAAAAATGAGCTTCTCCGCCCCAGAGTTATCTCATGGGGCGAGAAAAGTCTGATCATATATCAGACGTGCAGAGAAGGCTGTGGTGGCTGTCTCATGTCTGCCACAACCCGCGCTACCATACTCTGATGCTTACTCACAAGGTTTTACGGCGCGTAGAGCCGGAGATGCTGGCGAGCCTATTCCATAGAAGCAGAGATATGCGCGACCGGCAAACACGCCAGGACGGCATGCGCCCCGCTGCAGGGAGTTCGCGTACCGCGCCGCGAAGCTGTACATCGCCCTCCCTTATGACGAACCGGTCCCTACAGTCTTCCGGACGTGGCTGAACCGCCATCTGGTGGTGGCAGCGCGCGACGGATATGGCAACTGTCCGACGAGCGTGATTTTGATGCACGTGTGATTGAATGATTGCTTGTTTTGTTGTAATGGTGTACTTATCTTTTACTCGTCTATGTGTTTTATTAGCACCCATTTTTGATTGACATGCACGTGAGACATCACGTTAGACATTGGTTTTAAATCGTGGATAGCTAGAGAATGTGCATAACATTAATACAAATACAACGGGGTCGACTGACGCGGCGCATTATCGCCAGGCTAGGAAACCTGCTACCTAACACCTTATGCTATTAGGTACGTATAGCCGCGTGGTCACATAGAGCCTCCATTTCACCCGCTTAACCAGCTGAAGAGCGTGCGTTACTATCCGCACCCCTTCCAGCCTTAATTTTTCACCTGGCACAAGCCAGTCATACGAAACGATGTAATTAACAGCCCGCGCGGCCCCCGTTGGGGGAGGTGTTACTGAGCCACAACCACCACCAGATCAAGAACGCACCCACACCCACTAATTCTACGGACCATGCTCCTCAGTCCCCATCCCCACTTCCCCACCCGCCACAAGCCCCATACGAAGCCGTTTTTAAACACAGAGGAATTATCAAATAACTTTCTCACGCCACTCCCATTAGTATTAGGCACACTCTCTCCCTATCGCCGCCCTGTGAACACGTCGGACACCCCATGAATTATTCCGTTTTTTTAAGAATGACGAATAAAAACAACTCCCCTGCTGAAGAGGCCCAATCACAGCCCCCACCGGTGGAAAGCCACTCCGCCCCCCGCGCCATCCGATGACGACAGCAGGCGGTGCGTAGCCCCGCCGCCAACTGCATATATTCATCACCTCCCATTGACCACTCTTCCACATCCTCCTTCCACCCCTACCTACACCCCAGCATCCCCATCCTCATAGATTGGCTCTCCCACGACATGCTAGCATCCCTCTAAATTTTTGGCGAAAATTTAGTTTTTCCCGTGTGCGGATTAAAGGTCAGCCGTCATCTCCTAGGCCATTTCCAGGTTAGGTGACATCCCACGCTCGGCGGCACCCACGAGATTGTATACGGTAGTCAAGCGCACCACCTCCGCAAAGTTTTGCCTGGTCGTGCCATGGATCACGACAGTTTCTGACTCTAATGGATATGAAATATCACTTTTTAGGATTGCATTAAAGTCCATCAGTTCAAAAATATATATAGGTCGGAATCGGATTTTGTATCAATCGGTGATCTCTGTGTTCAGACCATGTTAAATTTTATCTGGTGACCGTTTGGTCCCACCACTACCGACGCCCACCGCCGCACTATCCGCACTCCAACACCGTATCAACGCAACAGAGATTGGCAGCGAATCCAAAAATAGAAAATCTGCTCGGGACCACTCCAGGGCCCATGATTGTCACGTAACGTAGATCCTCCACATAGGCAGCGGTACTAAGTAATGAATATACAGGCTTCTCATCGATTTACTAAACTATTACAATACAAATACAGATAGAGTCAAGCATGATACAGAATAGGTAACGTGGATATAAACGAATGAGATGTTAAATATCAATATTTGCTGATTGTATGTCCTTACGCCGTACTCCATCACCCCCAACATCCCCTTCCATCGCCCCCCCCCCTATCCTTTTCGTAGCCTTTTGCAGCGTTTTCCGGAAACCGCGACTGTATAGCAGTATATTGTAGTGCAAATTGCTATCGGGTCCGGTAAGGTAGCACCAATGTCAGTTCCTGGATAATTTTACATCATGAGGATATTATGCATGACTGAAGTGCAGGTTTTGTTCAGTGACCCATACGGGATCATCTGAGGTCATCCGAGGTTACCAACACCTTTTCGTCAATAACTCTAGACATAATGCAGATAGAGAAGTGTAACATACACCAATGTGTCTCTTGTCTCGTCGAGTCACGTCTCCTAATATGCAACATGACCTACTTGGGTCACCATTTGACCTTGACCTGAGGTCATATTTTTAAGTTGACCTAGCATAGTAACAAATACATGATTTCAAAGCGCCTTGACAAGCTAAATACGATGGCGTAAGAAGTTTTTTGTTATCTTTATTAGGTACAAAGTTATTAGCAAAACATTTTTGAATTGTATGACCTCTAGAGCCTAAACTATTGATCTAAGGTCAAATTTGAGAACTAAACGTTGGTTTCAAATCTCAATGGCTATCGACTTCATTTTTACGTTTGTTTCTACCTAGCATAGTTCCCGAGATGTATAGGGGTTGGCCCACGACCGCTCATCAACGAGCTCCGGCAGTTCAGCTGACTCTATACAATGACTACGTTTTCGTCGGTGTAGTCCTCAGTCTTACCGGAGCTCAGCAGCGCGCGCCATGGGCCTCCTCCCCCCACAGCCAGAGACCGCTTCAGCTAACATAATGCCAAGGGCCAGGGCAGGGGCACTTAGAACTACCTTGGCCCCTAGCTGCGGGGCCGCAGATACCAGACCGTGGCGCACAATGTTTGTTTTGCCCAAATGTTAATGAAATGTTTTCAAACCTTTCTGAAAGTTGTCACATATACGCCGGCTTAGTCACAAATATGATGTAAGTGCTGCTTAAAACGATGGTGATATTTGTTTCTTGAAATTATTTGGGGGCAAAACGTCATTATTGAGCTATAGAGAGCTATAGAAATAGGGCACAATCTTTGTAGACAATTCTGACGACTTGAATACAAACAATTATATTTTATCTTACTCGCATGGCCACATTTTTCTTACTCATTTTTTGTATCTTACTTGCAGCAAGGTTCGAGAAGTAAAAGTAGTTTTTCTCCCAGGACCAACAATCAGCGGCGGCACTTGCAAAGACTCCTTTTGCAAATTCAAAATAAATTTGCTTAAAAACGGTTATGCTTTGTGAAAATGTTTTTTTTATTTATTTATACTTTTCAATAACGGCCAAAGATAATGGCTATCGCAGCTCAAAACCAATACCTACAAGGTGAAACATTTTCTTCAAATGTGTTATGTGGCACAGACGCATTGGCAGAAGCGCCAAGGTAGGCTGGAACAGCCTAAAACACGGCTTCTGTGACACGTCTTCTGTAAAACACTGCTTCTGTGAAATGCGGCACAGAGGTTCTTCCCAGACGCGTTTTCCTGCAACCAGTGTCTCGACGTCAACAGATGCATAACCATTACTAACCATAATCCTTCAAAATCGATAGATTGTTTCGGCCACATGGTGACTGGTGGCCAATAAATATATGCTTTTGTCAATTGTGAGTTCATTTGTATAGGAGCAAGGAATTCTGCGGACCAATGACATCACCATTCACCAGCCTTAGGTCGGATTCGGTCAAATCACCGAATGACTTGACGTTATAGTTGACGGCCTTCTACAACCCAACTGTAGAGTGTAGAAGCACGCGACCGAATTCCTTCCGGTTCCGGCCGGTAAACAATAAACATACCTTGTGAAATGTCACAGACATTCAAGGCTTTATCGTGGCACGCCTTGAATGTCCGTGATGTCCGGAAATGTCCGGAAAGGCCGTCAAATAATTACATTAGTAGACTGCAATGCAGTCACATTTAACATAGAATTGATAATCCCTCAAGATTATGGCCAGCAGTCAATCCATTCGATTCCACACATTGGTCTATCCATATCCAATGAGTTATAGCGTTCACGTAGCATGCGATACTGATCGGCTTGATGACCACCAGTAAATGCCTGTCAGCTGAGCGAGGCACGCGTACTGCGTTCTGTGCTGGCGGTGCTCTATAATGTACTATGTATACCTACTTGTATTTGTAAGTGGAATTGATCGCTCGCCTGCAGCCTGCTTGGAAAGTAATGTAGCAGTCTGGTTGATATTATTATAAGCCACCTGTGACGTTCATTCATTGATTTATGATATTGTTAACAGAAAATTGCATACACAGCGAAAAGCAATAGCGGATTGGCGCCAAAGCAACAGCTTTAATCAAAACGCCTCTCCCTTGGAACTTAACGGTAACTAGAAATGAAAGTAATACATTACAAAGTGCGTGATAGAAATGATGTACATTGTACATACATACATACAAATCAGCAAAATAAGAATAAAATCAAAGACCCATAGTGCCGACCCCTGCAACAGCCCGCCGAGCAGCCGTTATAAATGAACAGATGGCCCCGGCGCCGGGCAGCCGCGGTCAGGTCAGGTCAGGTCAGCCGAGGTCAGGTCAGCTCGTGGATGTGACGTGCTAGGGTGGGGAGGTGAACTGACGTGTGCCTGTGATTGTAATACTTATGTCTGAAAAAGTGGGCAATGATCATTTGTTGATTTTTGCTAATATTTTTCGTCGTCGTTGTCGTGATGTGTCGATATTGTTTTTAGAACAAATGACATACCCCTTGGATCTTATACCAGTAGCGCTACAGATGTGATAATTTCAGAGAGCAAAAAATACCAGCTTTACTTCTTCTCGTTTATACTGATTTAGACGTGCCGGCACATTATTTCTCTCGTAAATTGCATATGATGTTAACACTACTAATGGCTATTATGCTCCCGTCGATAACTGCAATATTGTTATCGTGTCAAGATTTGCATGCAGCCAAATAAATCATTTTCAGTAGGCTGCCAACCAGGAACTTATCTAACATGTTAACTGGGGGGGGAATCCCCCAGTCAGAGATATAATCATCTAGCCCCCCAGTCGAGCTGAAATTCGGCAACTGGGGAGGGGACAGCGCGACTGGCGCCAGCAAACCACAATGCATGCCAGACGCCTTTGTTGTCTTGAGCCGCCAAAAAAGTAGCGTTGCAATTGATGAAACGAAGGCAATTATATATAGTCTGGTGGCCAAGTTGATTTAATTGGCAGCAATTATGTTTATAGCTACTAGCTAGTAATGTAGAGCATCGGCAAACGTATGAGCACCTATGTGTCAAATTGTTCAAAAGTAAGGTACTGAAAGTTTCATCGCAATCGGTTGATAACTAGGTGAAATATTTGGGAAAAACCGACAGAGGTAGCATCCCCCTCCCCTCTACCCGGGCCGAGGGATAATGTCGTAGCAACGGGGGTCATGGCTCCCACTTTTGTTCAAATTGTTTGATAACAATATTTTTGGGTTGTTAAATAAGAAAAAGTGAGTCCACAAGAAATACAGTATGACGAGAAGAAGGCATTTAAGGTCTGTAAGTAAAATAGAATTGTGTAATGGTACCGATGTTTGTCATGTCGAAATTGAAACCAAAGTTTCATTGCCTCCCCCCTTCCCACGCACACTTATCATGTCGTTGCATGACTCCCGTCTCTCTCGTCGATGCTATTTGTCAGCCACAGTATGCTGCTGCATCAGAGTCAATCCACTGCAGCCTGTGCCTGCTGGCATGTATTTATAATCGGTAGCGGTGGTACGTGGGGAGGGTCCGGCGATGTCCATATAATCGGTAGTGGTGGTACGTGGAGAGGGTCCGGCGATGTCCAGCAATGTCAAGCCCACCGGACACCGATCTGTTGCAACAGAAAACTCGGCGGAAAGGCGCGAGTCACCAGCCACGCATCAACTCCTCACACTGCACTGCAGTATTGTTGTTGACAGGTTACTAAAAATACTGTACTGAGGTTCTAGTGGAGTCGGTGCAAAATCGTCAGAAGATTAGGAATCAGTCATCGCGGTAATTCGACATTGATGATCATTTTATGCAAAGATTTGTGTTTTATGAGCAGCATAGGTATCACTCTCAAACTGATAGGAAGTCCCCAAAACCGTGTACAAATACAACTGGCGTAGCGCTTCGTCCTTAACTGCCATTTTTGGGGGGTTTTTTTGGGGGTGGGGGGGTTTTTTTTTTTGGGGGGGGGTTTTTTTTTTGGGGTTTTTTTTTTTTTTTTTTTTTTTTTTTTTTTTTTTTTTTTTTTTTTTTTTTTTTTTTTTTTTTTTTTGGTTTTTTTTTTTTTTTTTTTTTTTTTTTTTTTTTTTTTTTTTTTTTTTTTGGTTTTTGTTTTTTTTTTTTTTTTTTGTTTTTTCTTTGGGTTTTTTTTTTTTTTTTTTTTTTTTTTTTTTTGGGGGTTTTTTTTTGGGGGTTGTATGACCAGCCCGAGATGACTTTGTGACCAGCTGCCCCCCGTTTACCAGCTCTGCTATATTACTGCCTTGTATGACCAGCCCGAGATTACTTTGTGACCTGCTACCCCCCGTTGACCAGCTCTGCTATATACTCGACTCTTGACACTCTGCTCTCGTCTCCTGATAATTATCACTCACTGATCATCCAAGGCAGCAAGCGTCATGCGCAATTGCGAGAAACATACAATTTTAATCGTCACACATGGACGTCAAAGTCGATTTTCGTCGGTGACAGATTCGGAATCTTCAGGTAGGTATGTGCCGGAATCCTCAAAACCTCAGTGCAGAACTTAAACATCAGCCCAGCAACATTCACAGAAGTGTGCCGCTCAGCCATATTTGATTCGAAGCCGAGCCAGCTACACCAGGATTGCAGCCCTGAGTGTGCTCCTCAGGACGCCGAGCGGTTTGGCACTGTGGCCGATCGACATCTGACGTCGGTCTGGCCAGGCGGGTCACGGGTCACGGGTCACCGTCACGGGTCACAGACACGGGTCACAGGTCACCGTCACGGGTCACAGGTCACCGTCACGGGTCACCGGTCACCGTCACGGATCACGGGTCACCGTCACGGTCACCGTCACGGTCACGGGTGCGTGGGTCACGGGTCGTGGGTCCGGGTCGTGGTCCACGGGTCACGGGCCGACTGGCCGGCCCAGATGGCGACTGCAAATGCACAAGCTTCTATCACCGCCGCCAGTCGGTGTCCTGCCTATTGACGTCGTAGTCCAATGGAGTCACACTGCTCCTCTAAGTCCTCCAGTATCAAATCACATACAACGCGTGCTCTGCCCGGAACGCTGCATAGCCCACACAACAAGTTCACTGTCTCGAGTAGCGCTCGATTGCGCCTTGATTGTCACGGTCGATTGCATATGCAGTATGCACGCCACCGGCGACGCAATGCGCCACGCACGCCACAACGCCGCGATGTGCCATAAACGCCGCGATGCGGGGCGTGGCGCCGATCACTCTGCCCGTCGCACTCGGTTCCGCAAAGATCACTAACCGTGTGCACTGAAAGCGGACAACAGTAATAACACCACATACATCAGATAAAGGCTGTCCGGCCGATGGAATATCACCGTCTTCACTGTGCATCAGTTCTCAGTTTCCAGCTCAGTCCCGCAGCCGTCGGCCTTGAGCATTCTAAAAGTCCATGAAAATCTCCTCGATCGGGTATGCCGCTTCGAGATATTTCTGATAAAATCGCTGGAAAGCGCGTCTGAAACGAAAATAGAAGAAATCAAGTTAGCGGTGTTGTGATTTATCTGGCCAATTAATAACATTCCAGTGAATGATTCAAGCAATATTACTTCCCAGGCAACCCAATGCATTGCAACCGAATCCTTAGACATTCGTATTTCTGATGCCGATTAAAATATTTTACAATCTCGCATTTATAATGCTTATATAACGCTAATAGTATACATGTAAAGTGTAAGTATTATTACAATAAGGTAGTGAAGCCTTTCACGAGCGCACAGCATACAGGCCCTTGCAAAGTCGTAGATGGCGGTAAGTGCATCCCCGTAAGTCTGGGAAGTGGTAACGGTGAGTACAGGACCTAGGACCTGAGGGCAATCTTACCCAACTGCTTCGGCTACGGGTCTCGTGGATTCCTCCGAGACAAACACGTGACAGGCGAACTTTAGGTCGTTTGGATGTTTCGTCACAAACCCGAAATATTTCCGATTTTGTGGATGAAATCCGCAGAAGGAGACGTTTTTGATTTCGTAGAAATAGTCGTGGCAAAGAACGTGGTTAGGCTGAAACACGCAAACAACATATTTATCACAAGCACGTTCACCTACATTGCATAGTATTAAAATAACAGCACGAATATTCTGCTTTAGGGTAGAGTAGACATTAGGGTTGGGTAGACAGACAGACAGACGGTTTTCATAACACCAGGTAATCCGAATATCCCATCGTGGTCACTTCTGTAATTTTGCCACCACACAAGGGAAATCAAAATTGGCCGTCAAATATGAACGGGGCTATTAGCCAAGTTCATATCTGACGGTCAATTTGAGTTCCCTTGTGTAGTGACAAAATTACATAAGTGATCACGGAGGGAAATCCGGAGGTAGGTAATATTACGAATGAGTCAACGTTCCGAAGATTCTCTACCATCCCGATCCAACCGAAGCAGCGTCTTCCAGCAAAGAAGCCGCTACCTGCCATCGCACATTCTTCATATGAAGTCATAAAGGGTGCGGGCCTCCCCAAGCCAAACAACCTCCCATCCCTGGAGCGGGTATCCTTCCTTTCTCTCCCTCCCACCCCCACCCCCCAACCCCTCTCAGGCGCGGATCCAGGATTTCGTCAGGGGGCGCCATGCAAACAGTTGCGCACTCCGGACGCGTCCTATGGGCGCGCCAGAGCACTATGGCCTATGGGCCAGAAACCCGATCTAGCCCGCCATAACTGATAGTTGACTTCATATGCCATTTTTCAGCCTCCAGTCATTGGTTTGGGCATTTTGAGCAAGTAGTATTCATTTGGAAACAATTCTACTAATTTAAACCGACTTTTGCTCATCTTTTTGGTCAGCCAGATGGCTCTTAGATTCGCCGGCCTGGCAGCCACGATATTTCGGTTTGCCACATATGCTGATGCCAAACGACTGTTACTTAGGAGAGACACAAGTCCAGTCAAAAATAAGATATTGCATTTGAAATTCGCCGTTTTAGTATCGTCCATACTTGGTTCTCCAATTATGGCCTGCCCATTTTTTCGTCTTTACCCTCACCGTAGCCTAGGGTTCTTAAGTGACCTTCCCCCTGAGGGTTTTCTTACATAACTCTCTACAAATAAAGTGCATCCTTCTAAAATTTGCAGTAGCAAAGTAAACAACAATTATACGCACGCTGTCAGACTGTCATTAAAATTGGTTGAGAAGTTTGAAAGATAATGACGTTTTAGTGACGTCAATGTGGTGGAAAAAACGTAAGTGTTGGCAAAAATCGTGAAAATAGAGTTTTAAGCAAATCGCCAAACGGAAAAAGCCACGAAAGATAGGAGAGACAAACTTATATTTCTTTAAAACGGTGGTCTCCGGATTTTCACATTGTTTTTTTCCCCCAAAATAAAGGTGTGAGAAAAACGTTTTATTTTTACACACAAACAAAATGTCATAATTTCAGAAATTGTTTTAAAAAATAAATAATGTGAAGCACTGATTATTAAAATATAAAAGCAAATTTCAGCGCAATTTCTAATATTTTGAGCTGATGTGTGATGCCTCCCCTTAGTGTAAAAAATCTAACGTCATTTGCGAAATCAACTTTTTTGACTGTTTTAACCATATACGATCAATAATTATATTTGTCGTATTGTGATACAAAACTCGTCCCGGATATGACTTTAATGACATTATCAATTATATTGTGATGTTTTCCTCACAGAACAAAATCGCCTACTATTCTGAATGTGGTCAGTTGAAGGTTCCATTCACTTGACCTGGAAGGTACAACCTAACCTTGAAACCTAAAAAATTGCATACCGTGATCTCCTCGCATAAGCAACATTGCTGGTGTTTTACCGTGTTGTCTATGTTGCTTGGTTTGGTTAGCCGGGCAGGTCCACCTTCCCCACCTGCTCGCAGCACGGCAGGGCTGCGCTCGCGACGGGCGGCACACATATACAATCGCCCGCTTGAGGGGGCGGGGGCAATTGGGCAGAAAGTTGGACATCCACAGCAAACCAAAACCACTAGAGCGGCCCCGGACCATGGCTCGTACTTCCCGTGTTATCGTGTATTCATTAGATCGGCTCTATCGAAAAACTGCATTCAAGTTTTTGCTGACATTTCTGTTATGTCAACAAAAATTGTCTTTAAAAGAACGAAAAACCCTACTTTTAGTTTTAAATTTGATTTCACAGTGTAGCCAATGTTCAATTTTAACCTAAAAACATGCACATTCTTAATCTTTTGTTCTATCTCATTCGTCATGACATCGTAAACATACATCGTTTTCGCGAGCCTCGGACTCCCTGCTGTAAGCTTCAACAACAATTCCGTGTTTTCGTTGCCGTTTATACCTCCATGTGTGATGGCACTAAAAAACTATTATCATATTCTTAGTCCATGGTCAGTTCTGAACATTTTCATGTATGTTCCATATTGAAATAAACAAAATCACTCCGACCGATTATGGCGGGCTAGATCGGGCTTGTGGCCCATAGTGCATAGGCGAGACCCGGCTCAGGGGGCGCCCTAACCTTCCCCCCCTGGGTCCGCGCCTGCCTCTTCCATCTCTACTCACCGCTGGCTTACTCTTGTCGATCATGCGCACCCCCTGGTCGGAGATCTCCAGTATGCACGGGTAGGCGAAGGCGGCGTCGGCGGGGTCGGCCGCCGCGCTGACGTCACCGATCACCTTGTGCACCGCCTGGGTGATCACCTCTATGCCTTTGTGCCTCCGCGCCTCCACCGAGCCCAGGTAGCCCAGCAGGTAGCGCTCCTTTCGAACCGGTGGTGCGGACGGGTCGAACTCGGCGTAGTCGACGTCTGTGACGTAAGCGGAGGGGAACACACCGCGCAGCCCGGTCCGTAGGTTCACGCCTGGGGGGTCAGATCAGGTCAGCACTCCTCCAAAGGTTCACCCCTGGGGAGGTCAGGCTAGGTCAGGTCAGCATCCGTTCTGAAGTTCACCACTGGCAGGGGCAGGTCAGGTGAGAGCCCTGCTCAAGGTTTGAGAAGACCTAGCCTGACACCCTGGAGGAGTTCAGGTTGGGTCAGGCTGGGTCATTGTCAGGTCGTCACTCGTTCTCAGGCAGAGGTCAGGTCAGGTCAGGTCAGGTTCCTCGTGGCAGAGGTCAGGTCGGAAGAGGAGCTCGAAAGTGTCGCATCTAGGTTGGGTCAGTTGTATTGGGGATCTAATATGTATGCATTTGATGCCGTAAATTGACCGATAATCAGGCATTAGTGATTAAACTGGTGGTAGATATTTGCATGGCACACCGTCAGCTCGTGGTACATTGATTTACCTGTGCACCAGAGATCGTCAGCTTCCTTGATCATATAGACCGGATCGCCAATGTCTATCGTGATCTCGTCGTGATGCCTCGGCTCGAACTTGTACAGGCCTCTGTGCGTCGCTTCGAGAAGCTCTAGTTTTGTGCAGAGGGCAGCACTGGGCGAAACCGGCGACAACACACCTGCAGGACAGACAACACACATCGGTGAGAAAACTAAGCGATTACCATCTGAATTTCTTGCATTTTATATTGAAGCGAAGAATTGCCTAATAAAATGCAACAGAAAATTTCACGTATACAAATATGCTGATAGTTATAAAAACGAACCTGCCCACCGCACTGGTTTGTGGATTAGGTGGACAAAATTGCGAAGTAATTTTATTAATGCAAAATTTCATATAAACATTGAACAAACGTCATCTACAGAATAACATCTGCGGTTAACAGGTGGCATTGGACACGTGGAATGGAGTGGGAGTTTGTCTGAGTTGTTACTTGCCTAGCGCGTTTACTATTGTGCCTTGCAGTAGTTGACCCGAGGAGACAAGTGAGAGCTGGTCTTGGGAGTTATGTTTGGGCTTGTTCGGGGAGTTGCGTTTGCGTTTGATCGAGACTTGAGTGTAAATTTGACCGTGAGATGAGTGTGAGTTTGTCCCGGAAGCTGAGTGTGAGTTAGAGTTTTCCCGCATTGTCACCTACCAGAAGTGGTCCGCTGCCGCGCCCGGCAGCAGGTATCCGGGGGAGTTGAGTATAAGTTTATCCGGGGAGTGGAGTGCGGGAGTGGAGTGTGAGATCACCTATCCAGAAGTGGTGCCGCTGCCGCGCCCGGCAGCAGGTATCCGGGGGAGTTGAGTGCGGTGGAGTTACCGGAGTCTCCGTCTGTGCACGTGTGGAGGATGTCCGAGTCGGGCGAACTGTCCAGGTCTGCGGCACACACAGTAATAAGCTCAGTAATACCCGACATTTTGGACAGCGCGGATGTGTCACAGTTCACTTCACTGCCTTCGCGACCGAGAAGTTGCATTTTACGCGCCTTAGCGCTTGACCCTGCCTGGTCAAGCGCAGATTATTGTTGAGAGGAGGCTACTGCCGCGTGTTGGATCAGCTTCAATGGCGTTTCCAAATATGGTTGTGGTCATTATTCGCTAAAAAGAACGCAGCGTAGGTACTATGATTGGTACAGAGGCTTAAAAGTCTGTCTGGTCGATGTACGATATATCTAACTACTATTTAAAGAAAGTCTGTCCGTCTGTCTGTCTGTATGTCTGTCTGTCTTATTGTCCGTTCGTCATCCAACTTTTTCCTTATACCTATTATAAGTACGAAAAGTTATGTGGGACAGACGCTTTCAGAACCTCGCGACATCAAAATCGGCACTTTCCAAGGTTCGTGCCTGGGTCCTTTGTTAAGAAACAATCTTCTATTCAACGGACATACTCATGTTTCATCCCACATTACATTAACGACTCCGCGTCATCATTGTGCGCTACGCCGATGATACCCAGCTGGCCATCACGGGACCTCGCCACTAGGCTGCGACGAGATGAAGCGGTCACTGGAGTCGGTGTTGGGATGTGATGGGCACATTGGTTCATGCAGAATGGTATGGTTAGTGAACGCCCAGCAAAACAGCTGTGTTGCTGTGGGAACCGCCCCAAATCTGCCAGTTAAAAGACCCAGTGTTGTCCATCGTGTTCATGGAACAAACGCTGCAGTGCTCCACAACAGCAAAAACCTCGCCGTTTAGTTTTAGACCCTTACCTGTCCTATGAAATCATATCTCCCATGTCGTTGGCCAAATGTACCGGCATACTGATAGGCATACTTGAATGGCCAAGCAGGTTATTCTACCACTGACGTTCACCAAAGATCATCGATGCGCTGTTTCATCCCATGTGAAATACTGTGCACAAGTTTATGGCAGTGCGAATCTTACCAACCTATCGAAGCTCCAGAAGGTGTTCAATTTCGCCGTCCGAGTACTATCAGGACGAAAAAAAATCGATCACATATCTGATGTTATCGAGGAATTAGGCTGGCTATCGGCGCATCAATACGCGATGTACTTTGACCTTTGCTTGATTACGAGCGAGCGCGAAGCGCGGAGCGAGTCCTCATTACGAGCGAGCGCGAAGCGCGGAGCGCAGGTCCATTGAATATCGGATTTTTTCTCACATATAAGCGGCCGACCCGGCCGGGCCCGACCGCGACGCTTGGTCAGGAAGCTTATATCTTTTGAACCCCCGCATGCCCCGATTGACAGCGGTCTCGCCATATGATAGCCCCATGCAATGACATTATGATTATTGGACATTTCTCATGTTGATGGGTCAGCTCGGCGCGTGACACGTGGCCCGCGTCAGGGTGTTAGAAAGCTATATCCTGCTGAGCTGAGAAAGCGGCTGGACATATAAAGCTAAAAATTTGGTGTGAATTGCTGGAGACCACACCCACTGGCAATGTTTGCACAGGTCCAACTCTGGGTCACACTGCACGTGCGCACGGTGCACCCCATGTTCGTCCACGAAAATTACCTGCAAAACATCATTGCAATACCGGACCTCTATCTCGGCAAACCAAAAAGTCGCAAAGGACACGGGTCAAACACAAATGCGTAGAGAAACGATCCGCCCCGGCGGTATGCACTATGTGTCGATCGAGCGGCCCGTGGCTACGTGGCAAAGTTACTGGCAATAACAAGCGCAAATTCATAGTTTTTATGACGAGTCTTCCAATTAAATCAGTGCTCAGCACCGTATGGGACGTTGAAACGATGAAACAAACAACCAATCTGTAGGACCAATGTACCGTCTCTTAAAATTGCATTCCAAAATTGAGGTTTGCATACAGTATTTCACTGTTTAAAATCTTGTCTGAATATTTTTTATGACGATTTTTATAATATTTCGCTTAATTACATCTTCTAGCTTCAAAAAAACCAAGGGGTGCTTAGACAATACAATGATGCAGCTGTAAAGCGCAATCAAATCCATCTAATACCCACCCAAAATGAATTTGCCTTCAAACATGATGCTTATAATTGCAAATGTAAAATAACGCTTCAAAACCTATTTAGTTCAAAGTATCGATTTAGTTCGTATCTAATTTGCGACGGCAAAACAACAACACAGCGAAAATAATCAAAAGCATCTTTGCCACAGACGAACCTTCCGTTGGACAGGTTATTAAATTGACGCGGATTTAATTCGACTCGCTCGTCCTTCGCCGTTTTTTTAAAAAAAAAGGCGTCTTACTGGTTGAATATCGGATTTTCTACATATAAGCGGCCGACCCGGCGGCCGCCGGGCCCACCGCGACGCTGGTCAGAAGCTTTATATCTTTTGAAACCCCGCATCCGAATTTGACAAGCGGCGTCTTCGCCATATGATAGCCCCATGCCAATTACATTATTGATTATTGAACATGTTTTTCTCATGTGATGGGTAAGCACGGCACGCTGACACTTTGCCCGCGTCAGGGAGGTGTTCAGAAAGTATTTCCTGCTGTTGGCTGAGAAACGGCTGGACCTATAAAGCTCAAATTTGGTGTGAGGCTGAGGAGACCACACCACTGGCAATGCCTGCCCACAGGTAAAAAAACTCTGGTCACACTGCACGTGCGCACGTGCACCCCTGTTCCGTCCACGAAAATTACCTGCAAAACATTCGTTGCCAATACCGGAACCTCTATCTTCGGCAACCAAAAGCTCGCAAAGACACGGCGTCAAACACAAAATGCGTAGAGAAAAACGATCCCCCGGCGTATGCACTATGTGCGATCAGCGGCGCGTTGGTCAACGTGCAAAAGTTACTGGCATATACAAGCGCAAATTCATAGTTTTATACGTCTTCACAATTTAAACAGTGCTCAGCACCTATGGGACGTGAATGCATAGAAACACACCACGACATCTTGGCTAGACCAATGTACCCTCTCTTAAAAATGCATTCAAAAATTTAGGTTTGCATGCAGATTTCACTGTTAAAATCTGTCTGTAATATTTGTATTTACGATTTATATTATTGCCTTTATTAACCGCCGTAGCTTCAAAAACCAAAGGGTGCTAGACAATACAAAATATTGCGGCTGTAAAGCGCAATCAATCATCGAATACCCATTCTAATAAGATGAATTGTTTGGCCTAACAAACAGGAAGCGCATTGTTATCACACTCTGGCAAATTTCAGAAACTACCGTTCTACAAACAGTATAGTACTAAGACACTCATCGCTCGCATTTAGCTTCGATCGCTGAATTTGCGTATCCTGAGCCAAAAAGGCAGACAGCTCGAAAATATAATTTAAAATGCATGCTTTGCACAGAGACGAACATCTCCGCTTCGTACACGGGTGATAAATTGACCGGGAGAGCGGATTTATTCGGACTCGCTTCGTCGCTTCGCCGTTAAGGCGTCTCTTTAGCTGGTGCCAAATCATACTGACGAAGCCAGAGACCTGATGGCTTAGTGCGTTCGTCACTACTGAGCCGACACTCTCCATGGAAATTGCTCGCGCGTTCCTGATCACACAGCCAAATAATCCTTATGCAGCGCGCTTATCTCGTGTAAGGATGCTAACCACTAGTTTAAGAGGTCCACGTGAGTCTACATATGAGCTCCTGTTATACCAGTCCTCGTCTCCACCACCGAGTCCACGTCGTCCGTATAAACGAGCTTGCCATCAACAAAGTGTCCGGTATGCCTCAGAGTCTCTTTAAGTCACACGTCCGCAAGCTGCTTCGCAGCACCAAGTAACTCTGTATGTTGTTTGCTCGATCGATATATATATAGGACCATGGGTGAGTCTATGTAAACGGAGGAATGTGTCTATGTTAATTTCTGTTAGGTAGAATTGTACGCAGAGTATAAGCCTGAAGAGCAGTGATAGCTTAGATAAACGATTAGTCGTTTATAGTCATGTATATGAACTACGTCTGCCTTTCATGTGACGAGGGTCTAAGAATAGCCCAATTAATTGTGGAGAGATCCGGTGATGTATACCATACAATACAATGTAGTTTCGACACATTAGCATTGAATGGTATCTAAGAAATCATTTTGCAGATCGAATGACAACATGTGTGTATATTATTCTGCTCCCTACATTTCCCAACATCAAACCGTTATCCTACAAGTAAAGATAATGTGTGACTGTGTTAGAAAAAAAATAACACGACACAACTTCCACCGATAATACCACCGTCCACCCTCTGATGAGCGGAATTTGAACTATACGCAATCAGCGAGGCACGGGTTGCGGTTTGTGTACACCAGCGCCACCTATTTAGAAAATCCACTTAATGCGCACACCAGCGACACCTTTAGCACGGAGAAGGGGTTAAGCAGTAAACGTAAAAAATATAGCCGTTCGCACCGTATTTAAAAGTTTTTAAGTCACAAACCACGATCCCTTGATGCCGACGGGTGAGTACCTCGGTAATATGACGAATAATTAACGTAAAAATGCGGTCTGTATGCATAGATCGTCCAGCGGAGCGGACGGGTTAGCACTAGTTGTAGGCAAGATTACTTTACAGTTGTAGGTATATCCCAAGACGATTATAATCATAACGTGCATGCAAATAGCCGTTTTCACGATGAATTATTATGCGCGAAATGTTTTAAAACATTTTAAAATGTTTTAAAATGTTTTAGTAGTAGCCGCTTTCACGATGGACTAATTTGCGAAACAATGTTTTGACCCTCGCCCTACGGGACCGTAGGGCGAGGGTTAAAACTTTTCTCGCAAATTAGTCCATCGTGAGGACGGTTACAACTAAAAGATTTTAAAACATTTTAAAATGTTTTAAAATCTTTTAGTTGTAACCGTCTTCACGATGGACTAATTTGCGAGAAATGTTTTAACCCTCGCCCTACGGTCCCGTAGGGCGACGGTTATTTTTTTCGCAAATTAGTCCATCGTGAAAGCGGTTATTACTAAAACATTTTAAAACATTTTAAAATGTTTTAAAACATTTCGCGCATAATAATTCATCGTGAAAACGGCTAATATCACCATCAATAAAAATGGCTCTTGAAATATTCGATTCAACGAACGCTAAGAAATAGTAATGCTCAGTCATCTATAGTTGTCAAAGATCATGGAAATGTCCACACGTGTTTTTGAACACATCAGACATCAGCCATTAGCAAGCCACGAAAACTGACGGTTTGTCGGATGACGGGTCCGAATCTTACAATTGTATTCAAATGTATGCACCCGTATTGTGCGCGTGCGCATTCCTGCCTCCTGATCAACTTATCCGTACAAGTCGGCAGTGTAGTCGTTGGACCGACCTTTGGGCAGGTGTGGGCACTTCATCACGTAGAGCGGCTGGGCAGGTCGACTTCCAGCCGTCTGGTCAGTGATGCCCAGCTCAGAGGCCAGGCTCAGATGGGAGGCCAGTCGCAGGTGACGCGACAGGGCTGCAAAGGTTAGTAACAGGTCAGAGGGCTGGTCAGTGATTGCCGAGTCAGAGGCAGGCTCAGATGGGGAGACAGTCGCAGGTGACGCGACAGGGCTGAAAGGTAGTAGCGGTCAGGGGGCTGTGTCAGTGATGCCAGCTCAGAGGCAGGCTCAGATGGGAGACAGTCGCAGGTGACGCGACAGGGCTGCAAAGGTTAGTAACAGGTCAGAGGGCTGGTCAGTGATGCCGAGCTCAGAGGCCAGGCTCAGATGGGAGACCAGTCGCAGGTGACGCGACAGGGCTGCAAAGGTTAGTAACAGGTCAGAGGGCTGGTCAGTGATGCCCATCTCAGAGGCCAGGCTCAGATGGGAGGCCAGACTGCCAGTCGCAGGTGACGCGACAGGGCTGCAAAGGTTGGTAGCAGGTCAGAGTGGGCGGTAAGTGGTGAGCAAGGTTAAGGCTGACACACAGCTCTCTCTCGCGCGCAGATCATGGCTCACAGTTCCAATTGAAATACACGTAACATTTCCTGCTCGCGTCTCGTCACACATCTGGCAATTTCGCTGCAAAATCACGTTGAAATCTTCGAGCGAGACGGTCTAAGCGCGGGACGCGATTGCCTGCGAGACGCGACATGCCTGCGAGACGCGACATGCCTGCGAGACGCAAAATGTGCTCACGGTGCCCCAAAAGACGGTAAATAACTTTTGAAAATACCCACCGCCAAATTTGGTACATCTTAGACGCAGGAATTTCAATGGGAGATCGATGGTGTACCCAAAATCGGGAAATGACAACTTTTTGAGGTTTATTCCCTCTTTTTATCAAATCGTATTTTTATATTACATTTTGTATAACTGTCGTTATATATAAGAAAATAACTTGCTAAATGGTAGCAAATATTGGTGTCTGAAAGATGGTAAGATTATTTTCAGATGATACCAAATAATTGGTATATCTTCAAATTGTCGGTATAAGCTTGAAAGAATAAATGTGATGACTTGCGCTATACACGGCTCTGGCGCAAATTCCGTCGACTGCGCGCCGTGTGCGTTAGGTACTAATACATACATATATATATATATAATATATAGTATATATATTGTAATATATATATATATATATAATATTATATATCACTTCAAGTTTAGGTAAAGAGTGTAACAAGCTGTATGCTTGTAGTGTTTTTAAGTGTGTAAGAGGTTGACACAAATTCAGTATTTTCAGCAATTTTCGCTGATGGGAAATTGTATTGCAGATGATCAGCTGAAATGAGCATTTAATACAGAGAGAAATGTGAGTCTAAGACCTAGAAAATTCGGTTTACCACTTATTATAATAATGTATAGCTGTAGCGTTTGACAGGTGTTCAACACTACGTGAAGCAGCTTCATAACCTTGGTTTCAAGAATAGTATCACATGCTCATTCACATTTATTTTGAAGCGACAATGCATTGAATTTTGACTGAATGAAGGCAGCGCTCGGGGTCCTCATCGCTCGTGAACGTGTCATCACTGTCGGAACCACGGTGGCTGGATTCACCGTCTGTTCACCAAAGCAGCTGGTGTTTGCGCGATGTGCCGATGGTGAATGCACCACATGTACTGGCCAGAACAATGCAGCTCTCAGGGGGTGTAAAGTTTCGACTCATGGGAAGCTTTTCCATAAGTCGACAAATGTATTCACTAAAGATTCAATTTCAGCTATTTCTTCGTCGTGTAGGTCGCGCCGGGCTGTGAATACCTTCTCATAGAGCTGACGAATAGAGCAAAACAATGGTTTGAAGCATAGTGTTCAATGGGTGCCTAAACCCCAAGCCCAGCCCAGCCGAAACCCATGAACACCAAGCCCAGACCAGACCAGACATTTCAAATTCAGTAATTGAGGCTCCATGCCAGTCCGGCCCATCATATTAAGCACGTTATTATTTTTTCACAACACTTGCAACCAATATCCTTACATATTTATTGCATGCTAAAGATAAATAATGTGACGCACTGTCCTATTGCTGTTGCCTTTGATCTCATCGAACGTTTTCGGTCAACATTGTCATACTGGATCATACTTTGGATCGCAATGATTTGGGATTTTACAAATTCTTGCCCCTGTAGGTACTTAGCCATGAATTATTGTCCTCATATATTACAGATTTTATTGTTAATGTGTCCTATATCATTTATTAACATATTTACTCTGGTTAAACATCTGGTTGTCAAGTAAACAAATAACGGTAGGACATTACACAAAAATTGTGATACGCCTTGCCACCAGTACTCATGAAAAGTCGAAAAATGCAATACCCATGCCGACAATCGGAAGAATTGAGTGGGCACCCATGGGTGTACCCGATCCATTGAACACACTGGTTCGAAGGCCAGAAGTGGATGGCCATTTGACCAATCACTATGCGAAACGCCTTTACAAGTTTAGAGCACTGATTTCTAATGTTTTCCTGATATGACGATTTTGTTTTATATGTCGCCGACGATAAAGCTTGCAGCATCCTTCGTTGGGGCAACTACGGGGAGGCGATGACAAAGGATCCGATAAAAAATAGTCGTGACGTATAAATGGGCGGAGGCAATGCCCCTTATAAGGAGATCGATCTAAAAATTGATTTACTTGTGAATCCTCACTTCAGACCAATTATCACGCTTAAAAAAATGCTTCATGTCACGCGGCTAATTTGTTTTCAATTGAATCGGCACGAATCACTCGATCATATATGCCTGTACCGGCAAAATCGATGTTGGAGTTTGGCAGTGCAAAGTCAGATGCCAAAGTCCACCATCGGATTTTGCCGGTACAGGCAATATGAATCGAGTGATTCGTGCCGGATTCAATGAAACAAAAATTAGCGCGTGATGAGCATTTTTTAAGCGTGATATGGTTTGAAGGTGAGGATGTCAGCAAATAAATCAATTTTGATCGGATCTCCTTTATAAGGGATTGCTCGCCCATTTTTATGAGTACGATCTATTTTTGGTGATCGACATTTTTTGATCGGCCTCCCCGTAGTTTGCCTCAACTGTCTCCGCCCTCACATGCCTCATTCAAGGCGTTTTACAAGTCCAATGTTATATGGGGTGCCATGGACTAAATACAATTCGTCACACATCAAGTTTTTATCATTCGTTCATACAATGCTCTGGCACGTTGGTGTTGTGTTTTCCAACAGTTGAAGAATATAAAGCAACAAGTCAGTACTTCTTCCATCACTTAAAGCGTAATGCATATTTCTGTTGAGAATACGGAAATATGCTTTTTTCTTTCTCTGTTCCTTACGTAGAAAGAACCAATACAAAAATCTACAAAACAACGAACATAATGTCATTGGATCACCGGTTTTCTTTGCGTGCGAACGAATATTTAACGCCGGTTGCCGTTAACGCAGTCATCACGGACATAAATTGAAGTCTTATATTACCATGTATTTAAAGTATAGCGCATTATTTGGTATATCTGAGATAGAATTCAACCATCTTTCAGAACATCGTATTTGCTACCATTTATCAAATTATTGTCGTTAATATAAAACTACAATTATACAAATGTTATATAAATACGTCATTTTGAATATAAAGAGGAAAACTCAAAAAGTGTCATTTTCCAGATTTAGAGGGAGCTACACCATCGGATTCTCCCATGCAATTCTGGTCCAGATGATACCAAATTTGGCGGTAAGTATTTTCAAAAGTTATTTACCGTCTTTTGGGGCACCGTGTGCTGTGTTTCAGCCTTAACCCTCGCCAGTGTAGGGCACGATATCTACGTGACCGTGTAGGGAGTACGACCCCCTGGTGTTTCGCCCTTAATGGAGCTGGAGCTTCGATTACAAACGAGCGTGCTGCTTGTGATGAGAGGAAGTTGTTGGTACCCGATGTTTAAGGTCCTTGATGATTAAGTGATCTCTGAGGTCAGTTCAATGTCCCTGATGTCAGTTGTCACCCAAATCGTAAATGCGTAGAGATTGATCTTAATCTAGCTAGAATCGTAAATGAGCATATAATAACGCAAAATGGGGGCTAAATTTGAATTCAGCGTGACAAAATGTTCTAGTAACTACCAGATTAAAAAAAGATAATTTCAGGTCATCTGAGGTCAGTGACCTCGGCTTACCTGTCAAACAAAATGACTCCATTGGAACATATTATAATGAAAAATGGATGTCAAATTTGAAATCAGTGTCACAGAATGTCCTAGAAACTGCCAGAGGCCAAACAAGTC
Organism: Semibalanus balanoides; assembly: GCA_014673585.1. Taxonomy (NCBI): domain Eukaryota; kingdom Metazoa; phylum Arthropoda; class Thecostraca; order Balanomorpha; family Balanidae; genus Semibalanus; species Semibalanus balanoides. The sequence continues at coordinate 28,202 of VOPJ01006376.1, forward strand.
ATCATGTCATCGGAGGTCAGTGGCCTCGGTTCACCTCTTCAAGAGTCAAATTAGGTTACGATCTAAGTGGAAGCCATAAATGTCACCCGTTATTGTTAACACCTGTGCATATTATCTTGAGCAACAAAGACTAAAAAACTGCACAAGTTACAAGCATCGATGCTATGGAACGCCAGTTGGGCCTGACATGACCTTGAGAAACAGGTCATAGATCATGGGTCATGGAAGGTAAAAAAAAATAGTACCTATGTATCAAGTTGTATAAAAGTAGGGTACTGAAAATTATATCGCAATCAGTGAATAAATACGTGAGTTACTCCCGAATAACCGAGGGCTGGATTACCCCCTACACTGGCGAGGGTTAAAGACTGAAACAGCAGACAGGGCGGTAAACGGTCCTTAGATGTCGGATTGGACGGTTAACGATCAGATAATACTGCAAACGGTGCCTATAAGTGGCACGCTTTCCGCTTTTGGCAATGACATGGTATATTATAGCTACGAATGAAAAGCAAAACAAAAACAAACCGGAACAGTTAAAAAGTACGAAATAAATTATTTTAGAAGTGCATGTGCTGTAACATAAAAATAAAGATACAACAGCCCGACCACAAAAGAAAATCTTATCAAGCTAGACACAAAAATACATGCGTAAAAACAGACGTAACGGTTGGAGTACAACAAAAAAGACCGCATGGATGCAGATATGCCATCAGCGCATTCACTTGTATGCACACACAACACACAATAGTCGGTGACTGACCATGAACCTGCACACAAAACGACTGGACAACGCATGCAGAACCTCATCACACCAACAACAGTCAACCTGATCGACTCCCCATCTACAAACAAAATCTAACCACTGAGAAAACGTACGTTTTTTACTTTTAGGTATCTCGGGCAGGCGTCTGCGTCGTGGCGCGCCGCGGCGGGGGTCGGTCGGGGCCGCCTCGCTCTCAGTCGGGTCCGCCTTCTGCTGGTCGTCCGGGGTGACCCAGCTGCAGGGCACCCAGTCTCCCGAGTCCTGGCGCACCTCCGAGACGTCCTCCCCGGTCGAGTCGCCCTCGCTCGAGCTCTCCAGCTGCGTCTCGGCAGCAGGAGCTACATCGTGTACGAGTCTGAGGGAGGAGGGGTGGTTCGTCTATATCGCGCCCTCCTGCAAGAGCTACATCGTGTACGAGTCTGAGGGAGGAGGGGTGGTTCGTCTATATCGCGCCTCGACAGGAGCTACATCGTGTACGAGTCTGAGGGAGGAGGGGCGGCTCGTCTATATTGCGACTTAGCACGTGTTCGTAGCACGTGTGTCTGTGACGCATGTCTATACTCTATAGTGCACGTGTATAGCAATAGCACACGGCTCTAACGCGCATGGCTTTACACATGTCTTTAATACACGTCTTTAATACACGTCTTTAACACACGTCTTTAGCACACGTCTTCAACACACGTCTTTAACACACGTCTTTAACACGCGTCTATGACATACGGGTATATCAGCACGAGTCAGTTGGTGCATGCCAATGGACTTCCATGGACAGAGATGACAAAGACGAGCTTTTTTATACGAATTTAAGAATATCAATATACCTATGCACGAGAACAAAGTCACAGGTGGTGCTTTGCCCGAAAGCACTGTTTTCTAACGTGCGGTCATTGGGAGCTTTCGAAATATTTAAGCAAGCATTACGATCTGTACTTTTTGTTTTCATTCATGACTGAATAGAAAACGTCAAAGTTCCTATTACTTGTGGGCGCTGCAACTCTTTGCTTATTCTTTCACAGTTGGCAAATAACAGTGATGCACATGTTAGCTACTGAAGAGAAAACATTGTATCAAAACCGTGTAACACGAGCGATGTCTCCTCCCATATCTGTTCTAAGATTGCGGTTGAAAACTGATATCTAACGTCCACTCGGAACCACGAATAGAATAGAACCTGACACACTAGAGTCGCATTCCTGACCTTTCCACTTCACCACTGCTGAAGGCAAAAGTGGCTCACCTGGTAGCCAGCTGGACACTTCCTCTACCCACCCAGACCCAACCAGCGACGCAGCCCTAATACACCCCACCGTTAACCCTCACCTGTAGGACTGAGCCGGCGCCTTGATGTGCTGTGGTAGACGGTCAAAATAGCGGCGGAACTCCTCAAACTCGTGATCAGCCATGTTGGCAGGCTGCGGTGGACCGCGGACCGCCGCCGCTCCCCTAGGCAATCGATGCCTGCAGGGTCGGCTGGTTCGGGTCCGTGACGTCATGTTAGGCGAGCGGCGCCGGCGCAGCGGCCGAGGGGGCGGGGGAGCGGGGGAGTCCTGTGGGACATGGCGCAGATGCCCGTCTGGCGATGTATTTGGGTCTGGGTGGTTTATTGAATTTGTGGTCGAGATAATGGGGTTGTTTTGCTGTCGTGAAATGTGGTAATGACTTTATCCTATGAAGCCGGGCCGTGATGTTAAAATATGTGTGTACGTTCCGAGACATACCTAGGTATTTGTGTTGATGCGGTGTAACCCAGAGATGTTTCATCTTCGTCAAATATAAATCGCCAGTACCACATATAAGCATCAGTGGATAATACTTCTGCTTCTTATGAAAATACGATGATAGCATAATGCGCCGTAAAATGCCTGGAAGCAATACAAAGTTTAGCTTTCCTTCAAAAATGTACCTAGCACAAAAGTAAGTAATAACATCGTTTGTGCTTTCTCTTGCTGGGCTGCGTAGTCGATCGTAGTTTTCAGGTGACTCCGACTCCGACTCTGATCCTCTGGAGACGACTCCGACTCCGAATCCGAAATCTACTCCGAGTTTTAATCGGCCTTTATAATTGTTAGCTGATGACAGACGAATCCAACCACAGTAAGTTGTTTCCACTTCAACCCTTCAGGTTGTTCTTTTGATAATTAGGGGAACTTTGGGTAATATCGGCCAGTAAATAATATCGGACACGTCGTTTTCTCTTGAACTGGTTCCCCCGCGATGCATTGCAAGATATTTTATTTTCAAAAAAGGTGGTATTGAATGTTTTATCTAGGGATCCTATTACCCCACGGTGATCTGCTGATCCGCAAGAAATAATTATTTAAACTCACTCTTTTTCTTCCCATGCATGACACTGATATATAAGCTGATCCTGCACAGCTGGAGTGCTTTTGCAAGTCATTTGTGCGTTTTTGCTTCAAAATCCATTTTATTTTTCAATTGTGACCACGCTTGTTGTGTAAAACATGACTGTTGCGTTAATTTTGCTGCACTTTGAAGGACATTAATTTCGTTTTGTATCAGACACCCGTCCGATATTAACCCGACCTGTACAAAGCAAGCGGTACGGTACCCCATCTTCAAGGATGTAGAGCCGACTGATTCTGTGAAGTAGTTAGATCGTTTTTGATAGCTGATATGTGTCAAGATGCGTTCCACAGGTCCACAAGGAACGTTCGCTTTGCGTTGGAATAAACTGAATTAGTTTTTTGGTGGTTTGATTATGAACTGGACACCCGTCCAGTATTCGCTGCTTGTGTCCAATAATACCCAAGTAACTTTTTTGTCTTTACAAAATCGCTGTGTCTATTTGCAGATTTGAAACACCTTAATGTTACGGGAAAATAAAGGTAATTGGTTGGTTTATTATGTAAAATGCCAACTTTTCAAATACGTTCAGGCATATTCAAGTTCCAACGGTTTTAAGTTACTATGCCGATAATACCCGAATTTCCCCTACTAATTTGATTAAATCGATACTTACTTTGAAGGACGGTTGATCCGTTCATCCAACATTCGTTTACCAGTTAATCCATTTACATTTTCGAAAGACGAGTGGCTCCATTATCCCTTCAAGGACCTTTAAAATATTGGTGTTTTCGGGATTCATATTAGATAAAGGAAATCAGTCACTTTTATAATGAATTCTTAAACTGAGGTAGCGGTTTTATTTATAAGAACCATGTCAAAATAACCACTGTACAGAACGCTCCGTTTGTCTGTGAGGACCACTAGCCACTGTACAGAACGCTTTTGTGTTGAGGACCAATAGCCACTGTACATAACTCCTCCGTTGTTTGTGAGCGAGCCATTAGCCACTGTACATAATTGCTCCGTTTGTTGTGGGACCACATTAGCCACTGTTACAGAACGCTCCGTATTGTTTGTGAGGACCACTAGCCCCACGAACAGAACGCTCGTTTGTTTGGAGGACCATTACCACTTACCAGAACGCTCCGTTTGTCCGGAGGACCATTAGCCACTGTACATAACGCTCCGTTTGTTGTGAGGACCATTAGCCACTGTTTCAACATTAGATGCTGCCGTTGTTTGTGAGGACCACTAGCCAGCTGTACATAACGCTCAGTTTGGTTTGGAGGACCATTAGCCACTGTACAGAACGCTCCGTTTGTTTGTGAGGACCGACCATTAGCGTCGGAGGTGAGGAGACTGGGGGACAAGTTCCACGATATTTTCTGATTTTAACATAACGCCTATGGGTGTTGCGTGGAAATAATCAGCTCCAAAATTCCTCCTTCCCCAGATGCGGTAGATATGGGGGCAGTTCCTCCCCCTCTTTCAATAATTTGAGGGGGAAACATGATTTTGCCCCTTCTCATAAATTTGTGACAGGGGTCCTATTTTTTTTTTTACCGAAACAAAATACTGAGGGCCCCGAGAAGCCCCCAGCCACTCTGATG
>VOPJ01006377.1:0-20006 GCA_014673585.1 Semibalanus balanoides
ACTCCTAATATGCGAAACAAGCTTTCGGCGCTTGTTTGAGCGCCGAAAGTTTGTTTCGCATATTAGGAGTATATTTGTCAAAAAATAAATATTTTTGACAAGTGTAAGATAATTTTTTCATACTTATTAGTATTTTAAATTGGTTGAACAGTTTATGAGATAGTGACGTTTTGATGACGTGATGTTCGTAAAAACACGTTCTATGTTTGAAAAATCATGGAAAATAGAGTTTTGCTGCAAAATGCAAACAAAAAACAGACAAGACGTAAAGTGACGGTTTCTTTCATATAGCAATTTCAAATAAAACAAATGTTTTTGACCCCCCAAAAGTCAAAATAATGTTTTTTTGGGAAAAATCCCCTCAAAATCAATATTTTCAAAGATATTAGTAAAACCGGAATATATGTGAGAGAACTGATAAAAAACAATACCCAAACCAAATCTCAAAGCAATATCTTTATTTTTGACTGAGTGATGGCTTTTAAGTGTAAGAAACTTATGACGTCATATTTTAATTCACTTTTTTGACTTTTGTTCACCAGATACAAACAATTAAGTACCTTTTCTGTAATCAGGAGACAAAACTGGTCTAGGAACATGCTTTTTTATTTGCATTTATCATATTCTAATTTTGAGGTTTTCTGATTGCTATCCTGGACGTGATCGAGTCGAGGTTGCTAATGCTAATCGCCCATAGCAATTATCATCGATGGTGAAGATTTCCGTGACCTAAGAGGTCAATAACAAATCCAGGCCTAAAAATCGTTATATGGGCAGATATCTAATTCAAATACCAACAACTTGTCGATGACCAGATCATTTTATTTTCATCACTACAATAGTTATGACGGCCTAAGCAAAATAGCTACTTTTGAATGTGGTCGATTTCGGGTCATTCACTTGACCTGGAAGGTCACCCATTGACCTGAAACAAAAAATTATATACCATCGGATTCCTCACATGACAGGCAACATGTTGTTTTTTCCGCGTTGCTCTATGTTGCTTAGTTTGGAAGTTAGCAGGGGGGGGGGGCTGTCAGGTCCCCCTACCCGTAGGGCGAAGGTGAAAAACGCTCCCGTAGGGCGAAGGTTAACATAGTGATTACGGTGCTGAAGTCTGTTGGGCGCCACATTGAATACTGTGACCTCCAGAGGTTATAAAAGTTTCTGAGGTCGCAGTCACAAAGTTTTTGAGGTCACAAAACTTTGATAACCCCTGGAGGTCAAAGTATTCAATGTGGCGCCCAACAGACTTCAGCACCGTAATCACCATGTTAAACTGCATGTGTATACCAAGTTTTATTTAATTCTGAGGGGGTCGTCACCCTTTGACCTCAGAAGCTTTGATGAACTCTGGAGGCCAAAGTATTTAATGTGGCGCCCAACAGACTTCAGCATCGTAATTGTCATGTCAAGCTCCATACGTAAACCAAGTTTCATTTAATTCTGAGGGGGTCCGAATGTGAATCTGAATGTGCTGCTGTCAAAACTGTCATGACCTCTGGAGGTCAAAGTATTAAATGTGGCGCCCAACATAATTCAGCATCGTAATCAGCACGATAAACTGCATATGTACATCGAGTTTTATATAATTATTAGGGGGCATCCTGTGACCTCAGAAACTTTGATGACCTCTGGAGGTCAAAGTATTCAATGTGGCGCCCAACAGACTTCAGCACCGTAATCACCACGCTAAACCGAAGCAGCTCGGAAAGCATATTGATATTGAACTAGGATTAATCAATGCAATGCCCCTTACAATAAAACGTGATGATGATTTTTTACCAATGAACTTGGACTTGGTTTTGTGACGGTATTTCTTAACTGCTTGGCACTAATGCTGGACCAGAACAAAGCTAATCTAATAGTGCACGTAATCTGCTTTCATTGATTTCGATACTTGCGTATTCTCGAATGGCGGCAATATTTGACAATCTGCAACGTTTTTGATCATTCAGTGATTATGTTGTGGCTAACAAGCGGCGTTTATGGACGCTTCGATTTCGCCTCATCGATTAACCGCATATTTTTACTTGTTTGTGGTGTAGTACATCAAAGTAAGCTCCAGCGACAAGCAATTATTGTACCATAAGCAGTGAACACTGCAAAAAAGACATTTGCACAGTTATATCGCATGCCACCACTGTAGCTAGTCATTCATAGCTCATTCATTTCTAGTGATGTTCATGAACTGTTAAGTTATCAGTGTGTGTAAGTGTACTTAAAAGTATGTATATGTAAAATGCTTAGTTATTATATAGAATGCCTGATTCCCCACATTGCCTGTGACGCACATATAATTAAATAAATATATATTTATATGTATATATATATATATATATTATAGGGAGATAATTTTTTTCTACCTATTTTGGGTAAGGAACATTTGTGGTAAAATTTACCTTCTTTTTAATCTGGTAACTTTTACCCACTGTTGTGGTAATTTACCTCATGCTGTGGTATTTCACCTGAATCTGTATATTTAACTTCAATCTAGTTTTTTTTTTTTCAGTGTGCAAAGTGTTGCCAGATATGGGCTGGACCCATAATATATAGGACTAGATAGGACAGCTGGGTCCCCGAGAGTACGTAACAGCGGCCGCCATCTTGGAACAGTCCTCGAGAACTGCTGTCGCCGTTGTTGACAGTGGATGGAAGTGGGTGTCGGAGGCGCCCACTTCCAAAGGCAGTGGTGGATCCAGAAGAAGGGGGAAGGGTAGGAGGCCATTCCCCCTCTAGGCCTCAAACTTGAGGGGGCACTCTGGCCGCCTGAGGGGGTACCCTGGCCGCCTGAGGGAGCACCCTAGCCGCCTGAAGGGCACTCTGGCCGCCTTTGGGAGCTCTGGCCGCGCGAGGGAGCAACCCCTGGCCGCCTGAGGGGGCCCTCTGGCAGCCTGAGGAGGCACTTCTAAGCCGTCTGAGGGGGCACTCTGACCGTTTTGAGGGCACTCTGGCCGACTGAGAAGCAACTCTTGCCACCTGGGGAAGGGGGCACTCTTGTCGCCTGGGGGGCAGTATGGCCACCGGGGTGGGGGGCACTTTTTTGCCACTTGGGGGGGGGGCACTCTTGCCACCCTGGGTGAGACAATCTGCCTACCCCTTGGGGGGGGGCACTCTTGCCACCCGAGGGAACACTCTTGCCACCTGGGGTGGGGACACTCTTGCCATTGGGGGGGGGGCACCTTGCCACCCGAGGGAACACTCTGCCACCCGGGGGGGGGGGACTCTTGCATCCGGAGGGAGGCACTCTTGCCACCGCGGAGGGAGGCAACTCTTGCCACCCCGGGGAGCACTCCTGCCACCCGGGGTCACTCTTGCAACCCAGGCAGGGTTGAAAAACCCTGGTTTTTTCATCAAAACCCACTGGGTAGTGTTTTTTTGTGGTTTTATGGGTGGGTTTTTGGGGTTTTTCACACAGCTCTTTCGCATCCGATATATGCTGAATGTCCAATCTTGGAAACTTTGAGCATGCAAACCATCCTTAGAAAGGATGTTACGAGCATTTGATGCACTGCGACGTAACAAAATACTACATAAACCACGATTAAATTTAACATTTCAAATATCGCATCTCTTAGGTCAGTAGAGGAATGGGAGTTTTCAATGAATGATGTTGTTCCTAAAACGAGTTGGGAGCCTGAAATGGTGGACAATGAGGGAATACAGCATTATTAACCTTTTTACTTATCTTAAATCTGGAAACAAAATAGATCAAACTCAATGAGCCATCATCTTGGTTTCTAAACAAAAATACGTCGTGGGACTTGTTCAAGTACCATTTTGATGAAAACACCGTTTTTTTTTGTTTTTTTTTTTTGTTAAAAAAAACAATAGTGGGTTTTTGGGTAGTGCCCAATGCTGCACCCAGGGGGGGGCATCTTTCCCCTGGGGGTGGGGGGTTTTTTACTCTGCCACCCGGGGGGGGGGGTACTCTTTAAGGAAAAGGCATTCTAAAGCGAGCTACTAGATTCAATGAATTAATAACTAGGACCAGAAAAACTATATACTAGAATATAGGACATGGCCCAGCGTCACAGTTACAGAAGGTTACTAGTTTTACCACTTAAGTACTTAATTTTTACCAACACTATACCTATAAATAGGTGATGTTTAATATACTACAAAGTTCCCCCAAATACAGAGAATCAGGTGAACTACAGACAATGCGGCAAATACGCCACAAAATAAAGTTTTTTACCACAGGGAAAATTACCATCTATATATATATATATATATATATATATATATATATATATATAATATATATATAGTATATAATATATATCGATCATGAGATTCTCCCTGAGAACAGAGCACGTAGATCAACGTGGTGCAATCCGTTGCGCCCTGCATATGATAGTTTGGCATCAAGACGCCCGGCCAAATAGAGTTCGCTTGTGACAGATTCGAGGTGGGGCGGACCCTTTAGATTTCCATGAACAGGGCTGGTAGCCCTCATTGATGGAAATTGGCGCTGCTGCGCCGAAGGGCCATTATGGGGCGCCCCGCAACCCAATGGAAAGTTGTCCCTAAAGCCATGGAGAAGCGTCCTAAACCCAAAGAGGGCGCCCTCCATTCCGGAGAGGTGCACCCCGATGCCAAAAACTAAGGGTGGAGATAATTCTTTGCCTACCTATTTTTAAGGACATTTGTGGTAAAATTACCTTCTTATCTGGTATTTTAACTGTTGTGGTAATTTACCTGAACCTGTGGTATTTTACCTCAATCTGTGGTATTTCACCTGCATCTGTAGTATTTAACTTCAACTAGTGTTTTTTTCAGTAGCAAAGTGTTGCCAGATAATGGCTGGACCTAGCAGAAAGTCACTGTTGTGGTATTACCTCAATCTGTGGTATTCACCTCAATTTGTGGTATTTCATCTAATATGTATATTTTACCTCAAAATGTTGCTTTTTACATCAATCTGGGGTATTTCACCTGAAATCTGGGGGGGGGGTGTCACTCTTTGCCCCTGGGTGGGGACACCTTCCCACCTGGGGAGAGGGAACTCTTGCCCACCTGGGGGGGGGCACTCTGCCACCCGAGAGGGAACTCTTGCCACCTTGGGGCACTCTTGCCAACCTGGGGGGGGGGAACATCTTGTCTCCGGGAATGGGGACCTCTTGCCCCCCGGAGGGAGGGCACTCTTGCAACCGGAAGGGGGGCACTCTTACTACCTGGGGGGATACTCTGCCAATTTGGGGGAGAGGGCACTCTTGCCAGCCTGGGGGCACTCCTTGGCCACCGGGTGGAAGCACTCTTGGTCACCGGGGGGGACTCTTTTGCACCCGGAGGGAGGCACTCTTAACCACCAGGGGGCACTCTTGCCACCTGGGGGAGGGGTACTCTGCCATTTCTGGGGGAGAGGGCACTCCTTGCACCTGGGGGTTATCTTGACACCAATTGGGGGGGGGCACTCTTGCCACCGAGGGTCACTCTTGTCCCCACTCGCATGCAATTGAGATCCATGATAAATGACAAGACAAAGTATTCGTAAAAGTAAATAAATCACATCAAATCAAAGGTTGAAGAAAGAGAAAATACAAAAAATGCAACACAGCTGGAGCGCGCCTGGGAGCATCTTGATCAAGGCATTTACTATTTTTTAATTTGGAGGAAAAAACAATTCCTAAAGCGCCCTACTGGATTCAAATGAAATTATACTAGGACCAACAAAATATATACTAAAATACGGACAATGGCCAGTCACAATTACAGAAGGGTATACTAGTTTTACCACATAAGGTACTCATTTTACCACACTAGTACCATAAATAGGTAGATTTTTAATATACCTATACAAAGTTCCCCAAAATACCAGAGAATCAGGTGAAATACTAGATAATGCGCAAAATACCACAGAAGAAGGTTTTTTAACACAGGGAAAATTACCACCCAAAACTAAGAGGCATCACGATACATATTAAACAAAATCGCAGAACAATGAGTTTTAATGCAAGTTGCAAATAAAAACGTCAAAAGAAATTAAATGACGTTCTCTTTAAAACGGCTATCTCGGATTTGCGTGTTTTGTAACCCATACAAAAATATAAATGAATTTACGGCACCCCCTCGGGTGCCAAGACATGCAACCCGGGCCTGCCGCCCCCTCAATCAAAATCCTGGATCCGCCACTGTCTGTTTTTTATGTCTGTAAAGTTGTAGATGATTCTAAGGGGTTTGCAGGTATGTCGATGAATGTGAATGTTTCGCTGTCTTCACACACTTTTCCAAATGCTGAAAAAGTCAGCAGAATAAAGCACACACCCAGAAATGACATTCTTTGATGTATCTCTTCTACAAAGCTAAACCACAGAGGTATCAAATTTGTGTCGTCCAAAAACTTCTGCCCTCCATCGTTTTGAGCGATGATAAAACATATTTTACACATAATGTACAAATTGTAATATAAATATCTCAACCTTCGCCCGTGTAGGGTAAGATCACTGCGTGACCGTGTAGGGCTTTGGTACGACCCCATGGCGCTTCGCACCTACTTGAGCTAGAGCTTCGATTAAAGAACGAGCGTGCTGCTTGTGACGAGAGGAGACGAGAGGACGAGAGGTCGAGAGGACTTCTGATTTTCGAATCCTGGGTCATTAGGTGATTTCTGAGCGAGGTCTCAATGACTCAAATGTCATCAAATCGTTAATGAGTAGAAAATGTATTCTAATCGAGCTAGAAACGTGAAAGAACATCTAAGTATGTTAAATGGACGCCAAATTTGAAATCAGCGACACAAAATGTCCTTAAAACTGCAAATTCCAAAAAGTTGTGTCGAGTCATCTGAGGTCAGTGACCTCGGTTGACCTTTGGAAGCGCATAACTCTAGTGGAGCATATAACTACGTGGGCTGTTCAATAAGTAACGTAAAATGTGTTATAACTCAATGACCTAAGGTAGTAAAGAAAAAAACAATAAACACAACGATAATCTATGAACGATGTGCTACAAAGTGGCTATTTGCGTTTTTCCTAATACAATTTGGTTTTCAACCACGGGCATCATGGAAACATTGATGAAGCAGCGTTCCGTTATCGAATTTGCTGTCCTGACCGGTGAAAATGCACCAGCCAAAAAATTTAACGCAAAACTCGCGCGAAGTTGATAATGAGGACAAAATGGCTTTAACAAAATGTTTGGCGTGGATTCGCGGTTCAAAACGGAAAGCAAAAAGATAAGACCAAGCCTCGTCTGGAAGAACCAGTGACCGTCCGCCACACCTGAAACGACCAGAAGGAAGGTGGAAGACGGCGATGCTGGGGCGATTCCTCACCCGCCGTACAGCCCTGATCTAATGCCGTCAGTCCTTCCAACCTTGTGTGGGTCCACTGAACAAACTTTCTCACGGTCAGTGCTTTGGCTACTGAATGGGAATTGAAGATGACTGAAGATAGCGGTGGGATCACCGGCAAGGAATTATTCGGGCGGGATTTCGGCGTTGGGTGGAGCGATGGGAGAAGTGCGTGATGGTAAACGGTGACTGAGTGGAGAAGCAAGTTGTGGAGGCCTAGGAAGCTGGATTAATAAATATGGTCACAAACGAGAAAAGTAATTTTGTAGAGGAGATTTCAGAGATCAATTTGGTGTCTTACCCATGTCGCTCAACCAAAATTTGACTGAACTAGAGATGATTTTACGTTACTTATTGAACAGCCCTCGTATTTAAAATGGATCTCAGTTTTGAGTTCAGCGTCACAATTTGTCCTAGAAACGGCCAGAGGCAAAAACAACGTCATCTGAGGTCATACCCTAGTAGCACGTTACGTAGTCACAACGTCATGACAACGTTGAAAACGTCAGGACAACGTTCATACGACATATTTGCGTCGTGAAAGTGATGTGTGCTACTACGGTCAGAGGTCAGTGATCTTGGTCGATCGAAAAGTCAATCGAGGTCACAACCTCTGCAGAAACCCCAACTGTCACCTAGAAACACCTGTGCTCCTAAACAACAAACACTCGGAAACTCCACATGTTACAAGGATTGATGCTACGGGACGCTAGTCGCACCAAACACTTTCTTGAGATTAAGGACAAAAATCATGGATTATGGGGGTCAGAAATGCAAATTTTCGGAGTATGTGTAAAATTGTTTAAAAGTAGGATACTGAAAGATTCATCGTGATCGGTTGAAAACTACGCGAGATATTCCGGAAAAACCGAGGGGGTGGCATCCACCCCCTACACTGACGAAAGTTAAGGTTTCTATCAGGGTTCTAAAGGGGTGGCCAGCCCCTCCCCCCCACACACACACACTTGTGTACAGTGGGAGCGAGCCCCTACTACCCCCCACCCCTCCGGTGGCAACGCCCCTGGATGAACTTTACGTGCATGGACCTGATCAAAAGCGATGACAGTTCAGCCCCTGGTGGCCGGACGAGGAACTACCGCTTCCGTTACTCGCCACTGCTTTGGACCGCTCCAATCGTCGCCTCCTTCCTGTCCCGGACCCCGGTGGTCTGCCGGCATTTATATACCACCGTACCGTGGTCATTGGTCAGTTGACCGATAACTGAGCTGGTCTCCGGTCACGCCGTGGCCTGTGGGTGCCGACTGCTGACTGACCACCGTCAGCCGCTGTGACCGTGACCGTGACCGTGACCGGGACCGTGACCGTGACCGTCACCCGTGTCCGGGAGCTTATACTGGACTGAGTTCTGCCGCCTGCCCGCCCTCCAGTTCACACAAATCGGCCCACGATGGCTGACAAGAGCTGCTGCTTCTGCTTCGATCTGCGGAGTGGTGCCATCGCCATCGGCATCACGATGCTGGTGTCCGGCAGCGTGGGCATCGTCTCCGCCATCGGCTTCCTAGTTTACATGTCTCAGCAGCCGGACCCCGAGCCCGAGCAGTACGATGACGTACGACTGATCACAGGATGTCAGATCGCTGGCTGCATTCTCCACCTGATCTTCAGCAGCCTTCTGATCCACGGAGTGAGGAGGAGCATGCCGGGCATGGTCCTGGCGTGGCTCATCTACCACGCATTCACCACTGGACTGCAGAGCGTGGCACTCGGCATCCTTATCGCGTTCGCTCTCGCGCTCGCTCTCGAGTCTAATCAGGGTTTGTTACTTATGATCTGCATCGGTTGTGTGGTGGTTAACATCGTCTTGTGGAGATGGTTCGTGACTGTGGTGCAGTATCACGATGAAATGAAGCAGCAGCTCGGCCTGACATACCGTCCGCAGAAGGACGACAGTGTCGAAATGTGTGCGGCTTGAGTGATATCGGGTTGTGTCGTTAATGCGTTCGTTCACTAAGTTCCACCGAGGCCAGTCGCCGCTGCAGGAGGATGACAATGCAATGGCCACCAGTCCGTGTCACGACTGGTAATTGGACCAGAAGAGAAAGGACAATGAGGCTATTTGAAGTTCGTGTTGGAGTAAATTTATAATCCCAGCTTAGCGTGAACATTGGAGGTAAAAGTAGCTTTGTCTACCCCAGCTTTGACGAACTGTAAAATATTGGAAGGTGCGCTATACCAGGAGCAGGCATGCTGTTCGTGTTCCATGTGTGCTTGTGTGACGGCGTTGCGAAAGGTCGCACTTTGTCATGTCATGCCTTGTCAAGCATTTTCACGCTAACAGGCCTATAAGCATATTTTTGTGCAGGGGTCGAAAAAAGCTCTGTCCTACCAACCTCGTTGGTGACCATTTTGCTTGAACCTGGACGACCACTTTGCATGACCATGGGCAAAATAAGAGCTTCAGTACCTAAATCTCCAATACCGCTTACTCGAACCAGATCGTATCCAAGTTACCTGCCAGTTAAACCTTCAGTAAACGCTTATTGATGACATAAATTATCGAATTATCGGTTGGTTCGATAATTTTCTGGTCAAGTAGTCCTTCATCCCTGCGGCGACCTTTGATATGTAATTTCGTTGGCGACCACTTTTCATTTTTTTTTCGACCCCTGTTTTTGTGTATCAAGCAAATGTGATTTGACGGACAGACAAGCTTATTTAGTTTGCTCATTATTTTCTTCTGGCAAATGCCTGTTGCTGTGATGTTGCTTTTGATGCGTTGTCCTTTATCAGCACTGCTTTGCTGTGCCACAATACATACCTATTTTGTGCTGGACATTTTATTTTTGGATCAGATGTGTTGTGATCACATTGGCAAAACGATATTGCTTTTCGCTTTCAGAGAATTCTTTGTCGCGAATGAGACGCGTTCAAACCTCACATGGCGGCACACTTCAACTGAACAGAGCCGTGATAAGCGACAAGTTATCCTGGGTGATATCAGACAGCATTGCCATTCAGGCTAATTCTTGCCATCAGGGTATATTAAACGAGAATACACACACACGACATGCATGCATCAACTCGGTATCTAGGTCGGAACGGGTCTGGAGGAGCCTATGGTATGGGTCGGAAGGGGTATGGAGGAGCCTATGGTATAGGTCGGAAGGGGTCTGGAGGAGCCAATGGTATAGGTCGGAAGGGGTATGGAGGAGTCTATGGTATGGATCGGAAGGGGTATGGAGGAGCCTATGGTATAGGTCGGAAGGGGTATGGAGGAGTCTATGGTATGGGTCGGAAGGGGTATGGAGGAGCCTATGGTATGGGTCGGAAGGGGTCTGGAGGAGCCTATGGTTTGCACGGAGAACTACTTACTTTCTCACTGCCCCATTCCCCGTGATGCCTCTGCCTGGCTGCTGCCTTGTATCTGTAGTGATACAACGGAGGAAACGGTATCTACTTGGTTCCGGAGCCGACGCCAACCACTGCTGCCCTCCCGGGGGTTTGAGGCTTCCGCCCCTACCCTCCCGAGGGTCTGAGGCTTCCGCCGCTGCTTGCTTTCTGCAGCGACTGCCTTTTGCGACGAACGGGAAAAGGCACGCCAGACTCGCTGGCACGATAGTGCAGCGGAGGTCAGAATAGTTACGAGTGAAAATTTAGCAGTCGATTCGATATATTCCACACATTCGATACATTCGCAGAAATGTAAAGCTAGCAGCAGATTCGAGAGATTCGATACATTTATGATGTTTTGCATTGTGTCGAAGAAAACTAACCATCTCCTTGGTGCGATCACTTCTAGGGAAGTTATTTATGATGTGGATGGCTGGCATGATGGACATAATTGTAAAAAATTGTGTAAAGATGATCAATAACATGCCAAAATATATTTTAGAGTCAAACCAAATTATTCAGTAGCTCGCACAGACTTCCTCATCGACTGTCGTAAGCTGGAAATATTGCCGAAATTTGGTTCTGTGCATTTCGATTTTATTCAATTTCATCAGTGACGGTCATACTGGAGGATACATCATCATTGCTGACATAGAGCGAATCTGTTAGTTGTATTTGTGTATTCTTTGTGTCTTTCAAAATGTTTATGAATATTTAGACCTTGATGAATGATAGTGTAATCGAAAGCTGTCTTTTTAAAATTGTTAATAATTTGTTTGATCTAAAAACATATTTTTGGCATGTTATTGATCATCTTTACACAATTCTTTGACAATTAATGTCCGATCAATGCGAGCCATCCACATTATAAATAACTTTCCTAGAAGTGAATCGCACCAAAAGAGATGGTTAGTTTTTCTTCGGAACATGAAAACTTGCAAAACAGTAGCTCGCACAGACTTCTCCAATCGCCTGTCGTAAGCTGATAATTGTGCCGAATTTGGGTTTCTGTGCATTTCATTTTAATTCATTTCATCAGTGACGTCATAGCCTGGAGGATACATCATCATTGTTGACATGAGGCGAATCTGTTGTTGTATTTTGTATTTTGTGTCTTTTCAAAAAACTGTTTTATGAATATTTAGGACCTGATGATGATAGTGATATCGAAAGCTTGTCTTTTAAAATTGAATAATTTGTTTGACTCTAATTTTTGGCATGTTATTGATTCATCTTTACACAATTTTTTGACAATTATGTTCCATTGCCAGCCATCCACATCATAAGTAACTTCCTGAAGTGATGCAGGCAAGAGATGGTTAGTTTCTTCGAACAATGAAAAACTTGCAAAAACAGTAAGCTCGCACAGAACTTCCTCATGCACTGTCGTAAGCTGGAAATATTGCCGAAAATTTGGTTCTGTGCATTTCATTTTATTCATTCATCAGTGACGGTCATACTGGATGGGAAAAGAAGAGAGAGGATACCATCAAACATTGTGACTGAGCGAATCTTGCTGTTTGTTTTTGTATTTTGGTGTTTTCAGAAAAAATGTTTATGGAAATATTTAGACCTGATGATCGATAGTGATATCGAAAGCTTGTCTTTTTAAACTTGAATAATTTGGTTTGACTTAAATATATTTTGGCATGTTATTGATCATCTTTACACAATTTTTGACAATTATGTCCATCATGCCAGCCATCCACATCATAAGTAACTTCCCTAGAAGTGATCGCACCAAAGAGATGGTTAGTTTTCTTCGACACAATGAAAAACTTGCAAAAAACAGTAGTCGAACAGACTATCTCACGACTGTCGTAAGCTTGGAAATATTGCGAAAATTTTGGTTCTGTGCATTTCATTTTATTCATTCATCAGTGGAACGGGTTCATACTGGAGGATACCATCATATTGTAGACATGAGCGAATCTGTTGTTGTATGTTTGTATTTTGTGTGTCTTTCAAAAAACATTTGTGAATATTTAGACCTGATGATGATAGTGATATCGAAAGCTTGTCTTTTAAAATTAAATAATTTGGTTTGACTCTAAAATATATTTTGGCATGTTATTGATCATTTTTACACAATTTCTGACATTGATATCATTGGATACACTCGCATGTATATAGTGACTATTTATATTTATATTTATACACGATATATTCATATTGGACCAGATCGTACCTAATTGGAGCCAAGCCTCTGGTAACCTCTTTCCTGGTTGCACAGCTTGGTATGATGCAAAATATGAAAATAAAGATAGTTTTCCATACACATTAGCGTTGGGTTTTAAATCACGATGACCGGTGGCAGTGAGCACGCAACAGTACATAAACTACATATCATAACCATAGCACACTCGATACATTTGGTACATTCGCATGTATAGTGGCAAGCTGATTCGAGGTAATTGAAACCTTTGATGTATTCGTCCGAATGGTCTTGTTTGCAGCCAATTATAAATATTTGATACATTCCATACATTCGCTGAAACGAACCATTTCCAGCATTCTCACCTATGCATCTGTAACAAACTGTAACAACTGGTAATAGTGCATATGGTTTGAAAGCAGCAAAACTGAGGCAGAAAGACATAAATGGTCCCGCACATAAATGGTCCCTGTAGATCTGGAGGAGCCTGGTGGGAGGTGACTTTGATAGACGATCCTGGCCTGGTCCCTACTATTAGCTCTTCGGTCCAGAAAGCTGGGCACCGCTGTCCGCTGGAGCAGCTTCCGGGTGCCGATGTCTGCGTCCTTGCGTTTGCGTCGCCTTTTTTGGAACTGGGCAGGCTAGCTAGCTTAACATGTAACCTGCTTGACAGTTAATATTTTATGAAGGGAGTGGGCCCTTGGCCCAGAAGTTACCGTCAATGAGAGCTTTATCAGACACCTCATGGGTAACCGTTTTGTATTGTGAATAGCAGGATTTAGACCACTGCTAAGGCTGGTTTTACGATAAATTTAATATTTCCCCGAAAAGTTGTCAACTTTCCCAGTTTTCTCCTAAGATCATTGTTTTCACGTTCAGTGCAAGGAGCGGGCGGGGGGGGGGCGAATGGGAAGTTGCTGATAGTGTGCACTCGAGTGTAGTCAGCGATCAGCTGACGCCTTGTTTGGTAACAGCTGTCAGCAACAGTCCTTGTTAGTTTGGAGGGGTGCTGCAAAGATGTTTTATGTAGTCTGTTGTATCGTGTCATTCGCTACAATGTTGTACAATGCAAGAGTTGGGTTTGTATAGATAGTTGTGATCGCGCCGATGGGCACTTCATGACGTTCTCACTAGTGGTACCATTTTCAGAAAATATTTGTCCAATGTCTGACCGATGTCCAGGAGTCAGCTGTCCGTCCGAAACTGTCCGAAAATCATTGTTTGTCCGAAATTTGTCCTAAGGCAGAAAGTGTTTGTATGGAATGTAAAACATCCAGTATATCATTCCCAATATATGCACAAATAGAGGCGTTTGTTTCAAATGACTGCGAAGTGCTACAGTTAGGATACTCGAAAGCACAAATGCAGGCATATATCCATTTATATAAAGGAACCAAACCAATAGTTTATTAGTTATGCTTCATCAACAATACCCTGAGAGAAAAAAATACTCTGCTCTCCAAAAAGTAATGCAGAACTCACCCAAAATCACTGTACTATGCTGGGGATATGCCTTCTTATCTTCCCAGAACTCTTCCGAAGCAAAAAATAAGCGTTCTGCAACGACTTCTTAAAAGTTCTCCTAGTGTCAGTTGAGAAGCAAGAGCATTTCTAGGGTTCTGTGGTAGCGTCTTGACAATTGACTAGAGTTTTACCTGGATCAAGATTCGGATCCTATTAAGACTCTTCGCCAGCGTTGGTAAAACTCCTGTTAGCAGTGGCGTACCCAGGATTCGCTTCAGGGGGGGGGCAATTTTTTGGTCGGAGGGCATAGGTAACCCCATTAAAAACGCATCGGATTTTGCCCACTAATTTTTAGAGGGGCATATTTTCAACATTTTTTATCACAAAAACGTTATTTTTCAAGGGGCCCCAGGTACATTCTCCAAAAAACTCGCCGTATTTGGCCAGGTCGGCGAAATACGGTAAAATTGTGCAAGAGCACCGTGGGCACAGGCCCTATTTCGTGCACTGAGGCGCTAACAGGGGCACAAGGTTCACGTGCCCCCCAATGGACCGACTTTTTCACTAAAAAATGATCGGCGACGTCCCTTTTTGCGACGTGCTCCAAAGGCCTTGGTTGCTCTGCATCCATGAAACCCCAGAGGCGCCTGAGGGGGCACTCTGACCTATAGAACCTCGGAAAACAACTGAAGGCTCTGAATTCATTACAGACCACGCTTTGCGTGGTCTTTAGATTGGAAATAGGGCCCTTCGGGCCCTAATTCCAAAGGGGGCACATGTGTCAAGGGGGCACGCACGCCTGAGGGGGCCCTCTTGCCACCTGAGAAGAAGCCCTGGCCGCCTGAGGTGGCACTCTGGCCGCCTTAGGGGGAACTCTGACCTCAAAAAATATCTGAAGAACCTCTGAAGAGCCTCTGATGTACTCCAAACACTCCAAAGACCACGCTTCGCGTGGTTATTAGAGAGAAAATAGGGCCCTATTTCTAAAGGGGGCCCATTGGCCAAGGGGCACGCACGGACCTTCAGGGGGAGGGGCAATTACATATTTTGCGCCCCCCCCCTTGGGTACGCCTATGTGTTAGACTCTTCCTTTTCTCGAAGATTTACAGAAAACTCTTACTTGACCCTCTTGTCTGGATTTGAGCAGTGTTTTAGGTGCATCCGACAACCGTTTCCGGTTTCTCCTACCATTTTATTTCTGCTTGCGACCAACGGTCTTTTGCTTGCGCGACCGCATGGTGAAGCGTGTCGGTCCTTGTCGGTGTCAGAAGCTGGTCCAAACACCCAAAAAACACTGTGAAACCGAGGTACGTACTATACTTATTTTTAGTCAACTCGTCTTCAATGTGTTCACAATGTTGTTTGTTTATGGATTTATGGTTGGAATAAGTTAAGTAGGTAATAGGTATGTGGGTCATTCCTCAACAGATCGACCAAGGGTTCACACCGCCACATTTTGTATTTGGATGACATGTTGTCTACAGGGTTGTCTTATGCCCTGAAGACGATTTTGACATCGGCAGACCACTAAGGTCGACGGTTCTCGAGATATAGCCTCGGGCATTTTTGCGAGGTCACGCTGCAGGGTACCTATTCTTTGGAGGTCTGTAGCTCCGAAACCACTGAACATATAGGCATAAGGGCACTATATAGGCATACCGTCGTGAACGCTATGAAATAATAAATATTTTGATATTCTCCGATTTTCAAAGTTTTGACTTCTTATTGTTCGATGACGTCACATTTTTTTTGTTTAATACCAAAGCTTCACTATTTGTCTCGAGATGGAAATACAATATAAACGGTAATATATATATTTGTAATATATTATTTCTTAAATACTTCGGTTTTGTATTCCTAAACTTTTAACAATCTCTACTTATAAACATCAAATACAGAATACAATTGAATAGAGGGTTTTTGTTCAGCTCGCCAAGTTATTAAATATTAACAATTTAAAACGAAAAAAATATAAAGCCAATTCGTACCATATTATTTTTGAAATTTTAGAGCAGAATAACTCAAAAAGTTATCAATTGATTTCAGTGGCGGCTCGTGGTCATCCAAGTACCTGAGGCCCAAGCCCCAAGTTCAGAAGTTGCAACGGGTAGGAGAGAGGGGTGTCATTTTCTGAAAATGATTGGGGGGCAATGCTAACTTTAAAGATTCTAATCTAATTTGATTTTTATCATGCAACACCATAGGCCTAATGTTAAAATTTGAAATCATTGGGGTACCCCCCCCCCCAGTATAAATCGCCACCGGTGAGAAGGACCGCAGCTGTCGCGAAATCACGCCTGACGCACCGTTGGTTGTTGTTTTTTGGTTTTTGTTTTTTTATCTGGTTCGGTTTTTTATGGTCCCATACCTATTTAATGCTCTGTGCCGTCGAAAACAGGTATAAAATTGTGGCAACCAACAAATCCTCGCCTTAAACCCCGCGACGGCAGACAGGTATGCAGGAGTTGCCCTTCCATGCCCGCATGACTAATTACGTTAAATACCAGAGAACTTAATACAAGGATGGGCATTCACTCATATCAGGTCACACCACTCCCCTTTTTTTGCAGGACAGACCGCCACCAGGTAATTAGTAAAGTGTATGCCTCAGAGTCCACCCGACAAATAGCAGAACTAGTGACATCCGGTGGATTTCCGAGGCTGACTATATATACCGAGGTGTACTATAAAATGGACTTTTTCGAAAATGAAAAAAAAAACTGTCAGAACTTATTCCATGGACCTTAAAAAGAAACGTGGTGCATCGATTTTGGTCCTCCCTTCAAAAAAAAACCTACCACCTCGGAAAAACCAAAACAGTGTAAAAATGCATTAATAGCAATGACAGGATGCCAAAAAGCGGTCGTTCGTCCATGTATTTATTCTCAATAACTTCCGATCCACTTCAAAAGTGGGGGGGACCATCAATCAATTTTGGTAGGCCGGTAAAAATTTCATTTGGAACATTTTGCACACCAGCAGAAGTTCCAGGTCAGTTCGGGTCACGGAGTTATGACGTACAACCAAAGTTGCCGCAACGTTTTTTTAGCTGATTGGATGCTCTCATGCCTACTTAATCAATTATTATCATCACTTGGCGTTATGAAAATCGATCATGACGGTCATCATCGTGGGTAAAAAGGGGGAGGCATCCCCCACCCCTTTGAGTTCAAAGGGCCCAAAAGCCTAGGGGGATAGCCGATCAAATTCTCTCTTAACAATTTCACCCCGTTTTCAAACAAATCGTAAGTGCATTTGTCCACTCTGACCTCCAGAGGACCCATTCTGACCTCCAGAGAGCCCACTCTGGTCTCAGTCGGGCCAAGTCGGCATCCAGAGGGCCCACTCTGATCACGAGAAGGCCCATTCTGAATTGAAGAGGGCCCATTCTGGTTTGTAGATGCCCATTTAAGCATGTGGAAGGTATATTTTGAACTAAGTGGGTTCATTCTAGTATATATTTTTCTTCATTTTCAAAAGAGCCCCCAATTCTTGAGGGGCCCACTAAGGCCTGAGAGGGCCCACCAAGGCTTTTAGGGCCCACTTTACCACGTGACTCACTCCTTGACCGAATCCTGGGTTCACGACTGAAGGCCATAATATAACTGCTTTGAGCCAAATACAACATGGCTCAGGCAATCAGANCGCGAAACTCCGCGAAGTTGATAATGAGGACACAATGGCTTTAACAAATGTTTGGCAGTGGATTCAGCGGTTCAAGAAAGGAAAAATAGCATAAGACAAGCCTCGATCTGGAAGACCAGTGACCGTCGCCACACCTGAAACGACCAAGAAGGAAGGTGAAAGACGGCGATGCTGTGGCGATTCCTCACCCGCCGTACAGCCTTGATCTGATGCCGTCAGTCTTCCACCTGTGTGGTCCACTGAAGAACTTCCTTCACGGCAGTGCTTTGCGGACTGATGAGGAATTGAAGGATGACAAGATACGGTGCAGATCAACCGGCAAGGGAATTATTCCGGGGCGGATTTCGGCGTTGGTGGAGCGATAGGCAGAAGTGCACGTGATGGTAAAACGGTGACTTGGGTGGAATAACAGAGTTGTGGAGGCCTTAGGAAGCTGGATGAATAAATTATTGGTCACAAACGAGAACAAAAGCCATTTTTTGTAGAGAATTTCAGAGATCAATTTGGTTTTTACCCATTCGCATCAACAAAATACTGAAATACAGATGATTTACGGTTTCCTTATTGAACGCCTTTTCGTGTTTCCGCAATGGCCGCCAGGGCGGCGCTGGCAATCGCGCTAGTTTAACGAATAGATGGCGGAACGGATCGTACAAAAATTGCCCCGCGCATACCAATATTGATTTATTTGCGAAAGTTTTGGTCTCAATCATAATGTTATGAATCAGCGCCATATAATTTCGTTGTCTCCCTTGCTTTGCAAAAAAAAGTTCCTCAACGACCCAGTCTACATTGTATATCTTTAACAGATTTTGGATTGCAATTTACCTAACATATGGCCTTTGTACGGTATGTTAAAATTTAGCTGACTTTTGTGCCAAAATTATGTGTAGTAACGTCACTAAAATCGCTATATCTCAATTCGTTTTCGAAGAAATTGGTTAATTTTTGCAAAGAAGACGTAAAATTGATGAACATACAAGTAGGTACCCGAAGTTAGCGCTATCGACGAAGGTACCCGAAGTTAGCGCTATCGACGAAGGTACCCGAAGTTAGCGCTATCGTGACGAAGTACCCGAAGTTAGCGCTATCGACGAAGGTACCCGAAGTTAGCGCTATCGACGAAGGTACCCGAAGTTAGCGCCATCGACGAAGGTACCCGAAGTTAGCGCTATCGACGAAGGTACCACATCGATAGCGCTAAGTATTCTTGAGTTATTACGAAAATTCGTCAGGGGGCGTTAAGCACCCCCAGTCAATGCCGGGTTAAGCAATCATAGCTCAAGTTATGTCTCAGCATTGTTATATCCTTAACACGCAACACAATAACAGTCACCAACATTTTCGTGATAAAGTTACTTTATTAGAAAACATATGCAAATAAGGTCTGCACCAAGTTATTCGTGTAGGCACTCTATGCAAACTTATTTTGGCAACATTTTCAAGTTATTCTAATGTAGTGGTTTGCAACAGTCACCACAATACATACCTACTTCCATAAGCCCAGTGACAGTCAGCCCCAAGTCATTGCCGGCATTACCGCGCTCGGCCCTCCCCTCTCCTCACGATGGTCGAGGAGCGGCCTGTTCCCGCCCGCGGCCGTGTATTTTCTGACTGCCGGCGGCGCGGGCGGGCGGCAGTGGCCGGCCGGCCGGCGTCCTCTCTGTATTGCCTGCCGGGCGGGGCGGGGCGGGGCGGGCCATATGAGCGCCGCCGACACACTGCCGCCGCATGTCACGGACCATTTGAGTGGGGGCCCGAGGGGCCGGACGGCCGGCCGAGCAGATCAGAGATCGGTCTGTCCCCTCCCCTCCCTCCCCCGGGAGCGGCTACACCGCCGGCAGACGGCGGACTGATCACAGACGGTGCACTGATTACTGGCGGTGGACTGATCACAGAAGGTGGACTGATCACAGAAGGTGGACTGATCACAGAAGGTGAACTGACGAGAGACGGTGGACTGATGGATGGCGGTGTACTTATCACAGGTGGTGGACTGATCACAGAAGGTGGACTGACGAGAAACGATGAACTGATCATCAAATTTGGCACAGCTGTTTAGGTATCAGTTATCCACATGACATGACATGTTTGACC
>VOPJ01006380.1:0-11648 GCA_014673585.1 Semibalanus balanoides
GGCTGGCCAGGTCACCGGGTCAGTGCCCGCGGCGCCGGGCGAGGTCACCGGGTCAGTGCCCGCGGCGCCGGGCGAGGTCACCGGGCGCAGCGGAATCGGCCGGCCGAAGCGGGGCAGTCAGATGACGCCATGGGCTTGGGGATCGCACGTGGTGCGGTGCTGGAGCAGGGTAGTTGTGCGGCTCTGCTGTCTGTTGATTTCTTTAGTTTTAGTATTTGTATTCAGTCAATATCACCAAACATAATCATTAATCAATTTACTATTACGAAAACTGTTTGAAGCTGCTGCGAGGAGCCTGATTATTGTTTAAAATATCATTTTAATAGTGACGTTAACCTCCTATTATTGGGAAACCAAATAAACATCTTAATGAGTTTTATGAAATGATATTTCGGCCACAGGCCACTTATAAAATAAAATCAACGTAATCTACAATGTCTACATTATTTCCGCGTGACTACCGATGAGCTTGTTTAGCATCGTGTGCTTGTATGTTCCTTTAATAGAACATCGATTTATCATGTCATACAAACATTGAAACAGCAGTGGTGTGCATTGTGCAACGTGTAATCAGAGACTGCTGTCAGTTGACACGGGTGAGACAATATAGTGTGGTAATCAGGCAGACACGGTAGATAACAGTTGTATTCGCCATCAATGACAATGCAATGCAAGTTCCTAAAAATCAGACACTTTGACAAACACGATGACTTCGTCAGTGCTAATTATGACTATTGAAATTCTTAAGATATGTATGTCAAGCAATCATAATCAGCTTCAGGCAAATTGAATTTGCACTGACAAAGATGTCCTCTCTGTAGAACTGTCGGTTTTTGTCGGAGCTTGCGTTGCATTGTAATTGGTTGCGAACTAAACTAACGTGTCTGATACAATACATTGCAGATTACGTTGGCGTTCTCTTGAAAAAGGCCTGGAGCCGAAATTTTAATTGATAAAAAATATGTAAATATGTTTTTAGTTCATCCAATTTTAATCTGAAATATTAACCAGTGCATTACTGAGGGGTGGATTACCCCTCCCTCCTCCGGTTTATCAGAAGCAGCAGAAAAACAACGGCACCCAGCGCCACCAAATAGCGCATATCTGTTTGGGAGTCAGTTGCCCACATAGTCTAAAGTTTTTTTACCCCGGGTCATCTCAGGTCAGGTCTCCAGCTCAGATCACGTGACCGCATTTCAAAAACGTTTGCGGTCATACCACAGCCAGAAATTTGTGCCGATCGGTTTTAAAAAAAACTTTAACCATAAATTGGCATTAAAAGGGATTTTTCAAAATAGCTACCTACAATTTAATAGTAATTCAGATTCTGTTTAGCGGTGACCTAGTTTCGGGTCAGATTCAAGGATCCCTCACTGCTAAGTGAGTGGGAACTAACACAGGGCTTATTTCATGGTGAGTGCACCACTGAGGTGCCCACTCAATTCTTCAATGTTTCTGGGTTTGGTATGCACTTTTAATGAGGCATGGGCGAGGCATGGCACTCAGAAAACCACTTTTTAGAACTTTAGCTAACATATTTCATGAGGAAGTGTTCTGAGAAGTCTATGGAAGTCGTGCACGGTCTCCATTTTGCGACTTTTTATGGATGGTCTTGCCTGAAGAACGTAACATTTATATCAGATGTTGGTTTTGTTCTACGAGACTATCGGCAGTCTACCACATTATCAAAGTTTTCCGAACCGAGGATTAACCGGCCGGCCCTTTTGCTGTCAGGCCTGTTTGAGAACCTTGAGAAATCTCTAACTGGTCTCTGTCTGAGCAACCTTGATAATCTA
This sequence comes from Semibalanus balanoides, assembly GCA_014673585.1. Lineage (NCBI taxonomy): Eukaryota > Metazoa > Arthropoda > Thecostraca > Balanomorpha > Balanidae > Semibalanus > Semibalanus balanoides. The sequence continues at coordinate 1,797 of VOPJ01006380.1, forward strand.
TGATTGTCTTTACAAGTGACCCGGCCTCTCCGCCTACGATGGCCGTTTATCATATCCCGCGCAGTACATATTTTTGATGTTATTTATTCGCCTATTTGTTTCGTTAATCATGCCTCTCGACTATGATTCATCGGTGCCGTGCCACGCCGCTGCAGAATTCACTCTTCATCATCTTTTGCTTACATTCACTCGTCTTGTTATCACTCTTTGTTCCGTCCTGACTCCATTTCGATTGCCATTTGTTATGATTTTCTTTTTTAATTTTACCTTAATCCTGGTTCTAATGGCTGTTGGCCACTGGGAAAGGGACGCCATCGAGCCGCACTTTGTGTGGAGGACTTCGGCAATGACTGGCTCTTCTTAGCAGCTTCGTCCTGCGAGGAGGGCTTGTTATGATCAGCTGCCCGGTCAACTACTCTTTTTACCTCCTGTACCCCTTCTCTTTCTATGGTGCGCAAGTTTCGTCAGAACCGAAGCGGTCACTCCCTAAACCAAAAGTAAAGAAGTTCTTTGAGAATGTTACGAACACTAATACATTCTCAGCGAATCTCTTTTTTCACTAGCTCCTTTGTAGTGGACCCAGAATCAATATAGAGCCGAGCGGATGACACTCCTATGTCTGTCTCGTCAAGCTGCGTAGTCCCATATGCAGCATTACCAGCATGGGTCACCAAACGGCCTCGATCTGACGCAAAATTTATAAATCCTAAAAAGGTCACCATAAACATTTTGTAAAATATGTTTCAAAGCACCTTGAGAAGGAAAACACGATGGTGTTAACATTGTTTTCCTGTTTTCATTAGCCCGCGCCCTGGTGGGCCTCCGAGACAACTTCGCCATGGTCGGGGGTCAAAATGACCCTCCTCTAACTCAAAAACGAAAAGGGATAGAAAGATGCAGAACAAAAATAAAAAGCTCTCTGCATGTGCATTCGAAGTTATCAGACCATTTTTAACTAAGTTTAATATTGAGGTCGCCAGAGATCATCAAATGTCAAATTTTACAGTTTTTGGGCTTCTATTAATATATATATATAATACATATATATATAATATATTATATATATATATATATATATCACGTGAACTATGATAGCTACGAAATAACGGGGAAAAATCGAAAGCTCACCAAAAATGCAATCGTTTTGGGTGTTCCCAAATTTAACTCAGATCAATAATTTATGATCCAAAGGTTATCGAAGGTCAAAAATGCAGTTTTTGGTATAATTTGATTTCCTTAATAACGTTTTTGTAAACGATAGAACAATTATTTTAACACTATCGTGTTTGTCTTTCAAGGCGCATTAAAGCATATACTTGGTGACCTGGTAAGGTCAATTAAAAAATGTGATCTCAGGTCAAGGTCATTTGACGACCCAGGTAGGTCATATTGCATTTGGGGCGATGCGGCCAGACGCGACAAATATAGAGCAGAGACTATCATGGGTGCCCAAACCCCAAGCCCAACCAAGCCGAAACCCATGAACACCAAGCCCAGACCCCGTCCAGACCCATTCAAATTAAGATCATGGACACCCATGCCCATTGGGGCCCATTCAGATAAGGTAAGTAATTATTTTCACAAAACTTGCAACCATTACCCTAGCATGTTGACTTTCATAATATTAACGATAAATGATATTGGGCTCCTGTGTGTTGCTGCTGATTTGAACTTATCGAACACTTTGGGGTCAACATTGAGTGCATATTGGGACAGACCTAGAATCAGACAGTGGTTTTTAAGAAAATATGATTCTTATTACCTACCACGATTTATGTTGTCATAAAGACCTATATTGTATTAAGTGTCCTATTCTATATCAAAAATTACTGGTTAAATATCTGGTTGTCAAGTAAAAAATTAACTCTTAGGCGGAATTATTCCAAAAAATTGCCATACCCATGCCCGCCCAGTACCCATGAAAAGTCAAAAATGCATACCCAACCCAGACATTTTGAAAAATTGAGTAAGCACCCATGGGTGCACCCAGCCCATGATAGTCCCTGATATAGAGGTGTCAACCGCACGTCTCTATCTATTTTATATCAATAGTTATTAGCAAATCATTGCTGATGACCACAGATGAACTCAGATGACCTTGTATAGATCACTGAGCAACAATAGCACCTTGGTAATTCAGAATGGGCTTAAATAACATGATTCAGAAAGAATTAGCCCGATCCAATTCATTTTTCTGACTAGGCATTATTTGTTTATTTTCCGATTCACTTATAATGGACAGGTCAGGAAATTGGCCTGACCTGTCACCGATGCAAAATCCGAGACCACAAATGTAGGCACTTATGATCCTTTGAAAACCTTGCGATGTTTCAAAGTCTTTCAAGACAAAAACTGTGACGATTGGCACTTTTACAAACATTTTTGAAGGACGAGCTCACTTGTTGTGACCTGGTGCCTGCCTGAGGATAGACCTTGAAAACAATTTTTAACAAGTGTGGGCAATTTATGTTTAAACAGCTGTGCGAAATTTGGCGGTGCTGCGTGCTGCTGTTTTTCAAATATTTGTGAAAAACCTCAGGGGGGTCAAAATGACCCTCCACCAGGGCGTGGGTGAGGATAAATAATATTTGCGAAAAATTGTTTTGCCAAACATAGCTTTTTTACCTTTGATGACCTACGGAGCCTAAACTATTGAACTTTTTCAAAATATTAAGACATGTGGGCGATTTCATTTTTGAAGAGCGTAGATTTCTCTTTGATGTCGTTCCTAGCGATCATAGTTAACGAGATATTCGGGGGTTTCTGGAGTAAAGTCCTAAAACCGAAAAATCTGACCTTTGATGACCTCTGGTGACCACAATCTTGACCTGAACTAATAAATGACAGATATTATTTCCATAGAACTTGACTTTAACTTGCTAACGTAGCGTAGTTTTCTAGATCTCAGTGGGGGGGGGGGTGGATATCAACCCCCGTGCAGTTCGTGTTTGACCCCTTGCAGTGTGCGGGTCAAGCATTGCAGGAATTATGAACAATGAAGTACGCTAGCACTCGGTTTCCTCAATTGTCTGTCTACCTGCCGGTTTGAGTTCGTGTCTCGTCAGACAACCTCTTCTTTTCTTATTTGCACTTTTTCGCATTTATTTGCACTTATTTCTCATTTGCATCACGCTGAAGCACGGCGATGAAGAATGTGGATAACTGGGAACGCAGGTGCGACAATAGCTGTGCAACGTTGCCCTATCATATATTTGAATTGTATCACTTAATCTGTCTGTCTATATGCCAGTTTCAGTATATGTCTTGTTTGACACCCTCTTCTGTTATTCTTTCAGATGCCATCGCCCTGAAGCACGGCTTGGAAAAAGTGATCGCGTGCAGTTGCGCCAATGGTTGTATGACCAGGCCAACTGTTCTCGGCAGCCGAAAGGCGGTCGCCTATGCTGTGTGACTTTGAGATGGCTTGATGCAAATAGAGAAGTGTTTATACACAAATGTGTAGTGTTAGAGTGCCTGCAGAAGACTGGATAACGTCCTGCAATTGCTGACATAGTGCTTGGAACCAACCTTCGCATAGATCGGACCGATGTCGGCAGACGTCTGGTCAATGTCCTCAGCCCAGCCCAGGCCCATGAACATCGAGCCCAGTCCCAGACCAGACCCAGATAAATTGATAGTGTTGAGACCCTTGCCGGGTCCGGCCCATTCATAGCATGATTTTCACCAAACTTGCAACCATTATCCTATCATATTTACTTGCATACTATAAATGAGAAGTAACATCACTCACCTTTGCGTTGAAGTGAAAGTAAACTGCTGGTGAACATATTATTTAGATCTGACCTTGCTTGCACAGCGCGCGCATTACTTCCACATTCTCAGTCCAGTCCTGCCCAGAGCCCAGTAGTTTCGATAAAGTTGAGGCCGACCCACGGCCCTAGGCCAGCCCAGCCCATGACGAACTATGGTCGGCATGCTGAGCTGCTTTCCGTGCCGAGATGCCGACGTCCGGCGGACTTCGGCCCGACGTCGGCTGGACCTCGACTGCACCTCGGCATAGGCGGACATATATGACGTGTAGCCGACGTCGGGCTGACATCGGACCGACGTCCATCCGACGTCGGCATGTTTTAACTGGGGGCGATGACATCGAAGTCATACAGACCAAAGTCTCCATCTTCATCGCCGCCAAAGTTTATGATAATGGGCTCTACGTCGCCTGGGATGTTGCCATTCCTCCAGTACTGTGTGTAGAACGTTATGGCCCGGCATGCAGCAGCCCAGACTCAGCACATGACACAGCGGTTCGTCTGCAGCGGCCGTGACGGAAACCAAACTGACCGCCAGATACGAACGGGGCTAATAGCCCCGTTAATAACTAACAGTCAATACCGATCACCACCGTGCGGTGAAACAAAAACAGAAGTCACCACGAGGGGGTAAACCGGAACACCTAGAAACACGTAAACGTGGCTACTAAGACGGTGGTACTGACTTCTGACCTTAGTCAGAGCCATAAGGAGGTGGGGCGATTAGTTTCCAAGACGCGGTTTGCGTGTTCAGTTTTGGTTTTAGGTCCCGAGTGTATTTGTATTATGTCGTTCGTATCTGGCGGTCCCGTTCTGGCGGTCCCGTTCGTATCTGGCGGTCAGTTTGGTTTCCTCTGTGTGGTGACACAATTGCAGAGGTCACCACAGGTTTACCTATGTAATATGTTTCATGAAAGTGTCTTCATTGTTAACCTCACCTCGAAGTGACAACAACTCCCTACTAGCAGATAGCGTCAGTGTTATAGTTCTGTAATTAACACCTTGTTCAATATCCGTTGGCCTCGTCATGTATAAACTTCACTTGTAAGCGATGTTCACTTGGAAGCGATGTTCATATTGTATGTTATGTATGCACATTTGGTATTAGGTGTAATATGTACATTTTTTGCATTTATGGTTTCTCAAAGAGAATGATGTATTCGAGTGTTTGCGGTCTTTAAATTGATGCCTTTTAAAAAACAAGTGTCTTAATTTTCAGACCTGAGGTTGGGCTACGCCTGAAACTGTCGTCTCTTTTGTCTTTTTTTATTCGCTTTCATTAATATATCAATATTATGAGGCTATAGTTTGTATTTTTTATATTTTACATTATGAGCCGCAAAAAAGCGCTATCCTACATAATTGTAGCAGATAGCTTATGATCAGGAAAATCAGCTAGATGAATCTTTTCTTGATTTCAGTAAAACTTTTGATAAAGTCTCCCATAAAATACTAGGGGTGCAGCTTACATTTTTGGATCGGATACTTTATTGGATAGAGTCCTGCTTTCAGGACGTCAGCAAAGAGTTATATTAAATGGTGTAAAATCACAATGGAAGGGAGGTTCTTAGAAGAGTTTCCACAGGGCTCAGTCCTTGCCCGTGCTGTTTATAATAATTGTTGGAATACAATTGAGTAGACTGTAGAGCTTAGATAGCAAAGTCTTGGAGATTGCCGACGATCTAAAAGTTGTCAGGATTATTAGAGGAAGACATGGTCAGTATATTTTCCAAGTAGATTTGGACAAACTGGATGAGTGCTCTGAAGCATGGCAGATTAAATTTAATTTGAGTAAATGTAAGATCATGCACATGGACGAGTTAAGATTAAACACGAGTATGAAATGGGTGGGCAGAAACTAGAGCAGATTGAAAAGGAAAGTGATTTAGGGGTCGTGGTAAACATTAGATTATCAGAGTCAGACCAGGTCGTCGAATCTAGGAAAAAGCACTTATAATGCTGGGGGCCATTAACATAAATGTTACCTATAAAAGTGGAAAGGTATCTGTGTAGGAAAATGGGTGAAAATTGCTAACCAAGGCAAACATATATTAGCCGTTTTCACGAAGGATTTTTTTGACCGGCTAATTGGGGAGTTTTGGGACGTTTGGTGCGATTGGGGCAAATGGGGTGTTTGGTTTTAATTGGGGGTTTTGGGCAGAATTTTGACATTTTGGAAATAAGGACATTTTGAACCTAACACCATGTCACGTGCTCATAATTGGCCCAAGCCCCCTCATTTAAACCAAATGCCCAAATTGCCTCAAACGCCCCCAAAAAAGGTAAATAAAGCCCTTTGTGAAAACGGCTATTGTTTTACCCCGTCCCCCCAAAAAACAACGACAAAAAGGCAAAAGAATTATCCCAAAATAAAAGGAGGCCCCGGCGAACGTTCCCAAATGCTGATCAAGGGCATGACCCAAAAAATGGACCCAGGGTCCCTACCCCCCTCCCCATGGATGCCATCCAAGGCCGACAGGTGTCCACTGCTGGCCTGAGAGGACCCTCTGTTGGCGTGAAGGGCCCTCTATCAGCCTTAAGGATCTGAGGGGCACCTGATAAACACTCAGTCGACCTGAAGGGCCCTTCTGTCGGCCTCAGTGCCCTTGTCGAGTGAAATGCCCTCTATCGCATCTAAGGAGCCTTCTCATGGAACAGCTAGAAAGACCACTCTGAAGTACAGCGTACGAGAGGGGAAATCGGGACAGCTTGAAATGGCTCTCTGTCGGCGCTCAGGGGACCTCTGTCGGCCTGGTGGTCCTATTTCGGTCGTTGAGGAATCTCGTCGCGTCTGAGAGGGCCCTCGTCCAGCTTGAGGGTTCTATGGGCCAGCTTTGAAGGGCCCTCTTGCCCAGCCCGAGGGGGACCTCGGCCACTTTGAGGAGGCCATTGGCCGCTCGAGGGGATCTCGGCATGTCTACGGATCGTTCTCAGCAGCTTAAGGAGGCCATTGGCCAGTCGAGGGGCCTCGGGCTAGCTTGAGGGGCTGCAGCCACTCTAGGGACCCTGAGACACCTTTGAGGGTGCCCTTGGCGCAGGTAAAGTGGCCCTCACGCTTACCACTACCTTGAGGGACTCCTCTGGCCACAGTTAAGGGAGTCCTCAGGCAGCTTGAGGGGCCCTTGGCCAGCTTAAGGGGCCCTCAGATAGATTGCGGGCCCTCGGCCAGCTACAAGAGTCCTCAGTCAGTTTGAGGGGCCCTCAGCCACCGCAAGGGGCCCTCGAAAGGCTTGAGGGACCCTCGGCAAGCTTGAGGGGGCCCTCAGCCACCTTGAGGGGGAATCAGTCGGCTTTAGGGGGCCCTCAGCCAGTTCCAGACCCGTCAGTCAGGTTGATGGGATCCTTGACCAGCTCGAGAAGCCCTCGACCAACTTAAGGGGGCCCTCGGGAAGCTTGATTGAGGGGGCCCTCAGCCACCTTGAAGGGGGTCTTGGTCATCTCAAGGGAACCTAGGCCAGCTTAAGGGGCCCTCAGCCATCATGATGGGCCCCTTAGTCAGCTCAAGGGGCCCTCGGCCAGCTCCAGGGACCCTCGAACAGCTTGAGGGGGCCCTCGGTCAGCTTGAGGGGCCCTTGGACAGTTTGAGGGGCCCTTGCAGCCACGTTGAGGTAGCCATTGGCTAGCTTGCGGAACCCTCAGTTAGCTCTAGGTGACCCATAGCCACCTTGAAAGGGCCCTCTTCAACCTTAAGGTGGCTCTTTGCCAGCTCTAGGGGGCCCTCGCCTGGCTTGAGGGGCCCTCGCCAGGCTAAAGGGGCTCTCGGCTAGCTCCAGGGTGCCTTCGGCCAGCTTGAGGGGCTCTCAGTCACCTTAAGTTGGTCACGCCGGGTTGAGTGATCACCCACGGCTAGCTCGTACGGGGCCCTTAGTCAGCCTTGAAGGGCCCGTTGAGCCGGCTCGATGGGGGCCCTCAAGCCACTGTTTATGGTGCCCTTTGGCCAGCTCGATGGGCCTCGGTCAGCTCTAAGGGCCTTTAGCCGCCACCGGGGGGGCTACCTAGGACCCATGGAACCCCCGTGGCTACGCCACTGCGTACTATACATTCTGCTTGGGAAGCGAAACATCCATTATTGTCCAAAATCTTGTAATATTTCTTCTTTGGTATTTTGCAGGCACCTCGTCCAATCTGTGCGGCTGTCCGGCCGGCTTCAGCCGCTGTGCCGGCCACTGTCTGGCCCGGCTCGACCAGCAAGTCATCTACACAGAGGCGGAGAGCCTCTGCGCCGAGCTCGGCGCCCACCTGGCCGTGCCCAACTCCGAGGCGGAGAGTCAGTGCGCTGCGACTGCTGCCGCCGACGCCTGGGTCTGGCTGGGCCTCACCGATGTCGTCACCGAGGGCCGGTTCGTCGACGCCGGCGGCTGCAGTATCGTGCCGTCTGACGACCCGGCCTGGGCCTCTGGGCAGCCCAACGACAAAGGTGGCCAGGACTACACGCTCCTGGTGCCGCCCAACTCAGATCAGCCAGCTGGATGGCATGACGCCTTCCTGGATAGCCCTGCAGTTCCCCTATGTCAACTGTCGATCTGTTATCTGCCTGGCTGCCAGTAAAGGAAGGTGCCTCTAGCAGGCAGCCATAAGCCATGAGGAGGGCCCTGACATACCTCGGAACTATCGGCTAACCCAAGCTTGTGTGCCTAGTTCTTTACACCGTTAACAAGGAAACTGACCGCACATCTGGGTGACAATGTGCATTTGTATCGAAACCCGTATGCGTAAGTAGCTGTGCACCAAGAGGTAGGCAATTTGGAATGAGTGCGAAGCGCTCGCTAGTCCTCACTAAATACGGGATTGTTTTCACATTTAAGAAGCCTACCAGACCCGACCCGACCTGACCGTAGCACTTTTCAGAAGCTTATATCTTTGGAACCTTGCAGCCGACAAGCGGTCAACACCATCTGATAGCGCCATTAAATCAATTATGTTATTACCGTGCTTCGTCTCACGTGAGGGGTCAGCATGGCGGGTGGCACATGCCGCCTCAGGTGTGTCAGAAAACGGTATCTTGCTATAGCTGAGAAATGGTTGGACCGATTAAGCTAAAATCTGGTGTGTGGTTTGAGTTAATGGCGTAAATAATGTAAGACGACAGCAGACCAATTTCCTTACTATTGCGTTGTTATGGGCTCGCTCATCCTTCGCCGATTAGTCGTCTTACTGGTAGCATAGCACTGACTCAATTGTAAATCAATTATAGATAAATGATACAACGCGTTTACCATGTTTAATCATTCAATGCGATGTTTATTTCCCGATCAATGTTACCTCCCAGTACGTAGCGAAACCAATTAGGATTAAGCGTTAGCTTTCTCTTCCACATAAATAGAAGCAAATACAAGCAAATTTGAAGTATTTTAACGGTATTTTCAGAGTTGAGAGAGGAAAAACGCGCCATCTGATCAAACAGTTCAATGTGAGCATGAATAACTGAAAACGAAACATTGACCGACTCGTGGGATCGACGAAGAATGGCATGGTGGCTCAACTAGACTGGAGACTTTATTGACTGAAGCCAGTTTTGCTTTATTTTGAAGCCAAAAGTCATGATGAATTTTGATTCTACGACACGTTTATTTATATTTTATTGCTTCTGTTGTCTTAATGCACGTTTTTTTCCAGTGCCGAGTGTGATCAGGAATAACTGCATTTTTGATAACATGGCCTACTGTACAGGTCACTTGCATTGCCTCGTCCCCTCAATTTCTCTCTCCTGATCGGGACCTACAAGGGTACCTGTGCAGAAGACTCAGCGCCCCCCCCCCCCCTAGCGTGACTACAACAATCGCCCGCGTGCTACCACAGCTGACCACGGACGACCACCGGACGGTAACCACCGATACAAAGCGCCGCCGACAACATATACATCGCTAATTCGCTGGCCGGGTGCAGCGTTTATGCTCCGTTTTCTCGATGTTTTCAACGGTGAATAACACTGAAGGTGACGGGGAAGGCAACAACAACTGTCAGGCTGCGATAGTCGGTGGAAAAACATGCGAAGCTTGCCTCCAGAGGTCTATTTCACAAATAGTGTAGAAGCCACCACGTGGCTGGGTGGCGCCGTGCGCCCAAAGACAGTGCCGTCAAC
>VOPJ01006386.1:0-45398 GCA_014673585.1 Semibalanus balanoides
ATCGACCGGATATATCGGGGTTGGATTAAATTGGGTGCGTGGCATGAGCCGTAATGCCTGTTTGGGAAGCTAATTAATGCCTTGATAAGTCGGTTAGGAAATACCTTGAATTGTCTGATTTACCTTCTAGAAAATGCTTAAAGGAAAATATTGACCTTTTTATATTTATGTGTCTGCATTATCTTATAACGCAAGTACGCCGTACATGTGTCGGCCGTATGTATGCATACGCTGTACATGTACGGTCTGAGACTCCCTTGCGTGGGCCCGGACCCCTTCTGCGTGGGCCCGGGTCTCCTACTTGGACCCGGGCAGGCCCGAGATTCTCTTGCGTCGAACTAGACCTGCGTGGACCCGTAACCCTCTTGCGTGGGCCGAGACCTGAGTGAGCCCGAAACCATCTTGCGTGGGCCGGGACCTGCGTAGGCCGGACCCATCCTGTGTAAAACCGAACCTTCCAGGACCCGGACCCTTCCTGCATGGACACAAAACCCTCTTGCATTGACCCGGACCTCCGTGTGCCCGGGCGTCCTACTTGGGGCCTGGACCCCTTCTGTGTGGCCCGGACCTGCTTAACCCCGAAACGCTTTTGCATGGGCTCTAACCTGCGTGGGCTGGACCCTTCCTACGTGAAACTAGACCTGTCTGGTTCCGGGTCTCATGCGTGGACCCCTCCAGTGTGTGCTCGAAGTCCTTTTGCGTGGGTCCGGACCTGCGTGGGCCTGGGTCTCCTTCTTGGGCCTGAACCCCTCCAGCGTGGGCCCAGACTCTTTATCAGTGGGCCAAGACCTGCGTGAGCCCAAGCCTCTGGCGGGGGCCCGGACCCTCCTGCGTTGTTCCGCCCTCCCGTTACCTGGTTTTTCAGAACCTTTAACACATTCCTTTCTCTCAGGAATCACATAACCATTCCCTATCAAATCACCGGGTGGCACTCATCCTCACCCTCACCACAACATCCTTTCTCTTCCCTTCAACATAACCCCCCTTAATTGCGCTTCACATAACACCCAGTATGATAATCTTTCCCACCAAACCACTGGGCTGGACGAATTCCGGTTATCCCATGCGGCCTTGGCTGTGAATCTGTGGTTTACAATTACTAGTCGGTGTCGATCGGTTACAAAATTTGGAACCAAAATATCGTGTGACCGTATTTCGTTAATCGTCGGTCAGGCTTAATACATTTTGGACACTGTTCGTCAGCGTAATCTAAACAATCACTTTTGGTCAATTTCACGTATTTAATTTTATCCAGCAAATTGATGCTTAATTTGCTCGAAATATCAATACAAACATTAATTGCTAAATAGAACATATCATTATGATTATCGAGCGAGCGGCAAAGCGCTCGCTCGGCTTACGTGGTAATTGGGAAAATCTGTATATAGTCGAACCGCGAACCCGACCGACCCGACCGACCCCGACCGGACCGACGCCGACCGCGACCCGACCCGACCGAGTCGACGCTTTTGAGAAAGCTCATATCTTGGAACCGCACGTCCGATTGAGACAAGCGGGCTTCTTTGGACACTGGAGTACCCATCCAACCTACCATGTTGGTTACCAGTGCCGACTCATTGGTGACTACCACTGCGCGTGGCGCGTGCTCGGCGTGAGGGGTTGAAATCGTGTTTGTCGCAAAAAACTCCGCCAACGGCAGGGCTATTGTGCTCGAATTTGTGTGAAGGTTAGGGACTCCTCAGCCACCGCTTTTGATACTAGCAGGGGTGCGGGTGCCTCTGCACGTCGCACGTGCCACACCCCTGATCTCAATATCTCAGAACGGCCCTGACCGAGTTGTGCTCCAATTCTGGTGGTGCATTTAGCGACCTCTCAGCGCCGTTTTACCACAGAGTCATATGGTAGGGTAACCTCTGCACCTGCGCAGTGCACACCCCTTTATATATTTCAGAAACGCCGAACCGATTGTTGTTAGAATTTGTGATAAGAGTTGGGGACTCTCAGCCGCCGCCTTTACCGGAGCAAGTCAGGGGTGGGTGGCTCTGCATGTGCGCACCAGTGCACACGGCTTATTTTATTATATCTCAGAACTGGCTGGGCCGGATTGCGTTCAAAAATTTGGTGTGTGGTTAGGTACCTCTCAGCCTCCACATTCCAATAAGTCAGGAATGGGTGTCTCTGCAACGTGCGCACTTGCCACCTTTTTTGTATCTCAGGAAGCTGACTCCCCGATTGAGCTGAAGATCCACCATACACTTCCTGTCGCGCTCGCTCGTTCATCGCCAACTACGGCGCTTTACTGGGTATCAAGGAGAAGATACTGCTCCACAAGAAGAGAGGTGAAGTCTTTAAAAAATAAGTATTGTTTGCCCTTGTACAGCATCACCCATTGCATACACAAGCATCACCTACAATTTTAAAATCGGTCAAGTTTTGGACATTTTTGGCTTCAATTCAATTCGGTCGGTATTTGGTCAAACAAAATGTCTCCTGTTCGGTATTGGATTGGTATTGTTCCGATTTTTTTTTAAATGACATCACTAATGTTTACAGGAGTATTATATAGAGCTACAGCAGCCATCTCCTCGTGCTTGGGGTCGGCGAGTCCAGACAGCCCGTGTCGCGCCTGCGTCCGCGTGGCGCGTCAGCGGACCCATCCGCCGCCCGCCCGGCGGGAGTCCACCGGGCCCCCGCCGGCTGCTGACGCATGCAGGAGTACTATGACGTGCCGTACTAGCCGTTCATATAAGCAGGCGGCGTGCAGACGAGCCGGGTTGTTTGCGCACGGTGCTGGCGGGCGCGAGGTGTCAGCATGCACTCTCTGTCACCGAGTGACGACTTGGAAGCGGTGCTTCACGAGCTGGGTCGGCTCGGGGCCGAGCTGGAAGGAGCGACGAGCGATTCGAATGCCGACACCAATGCTGAACCGGGTATGTGCCCCGACGCCTCCCTGCAGGGACACAACCAGCAGGGCTTCTCGGCTGTGCCGGACACGTATTCTTCTTACGAGGGCAACTTCTACCCGGCCGCCGCGCAGCAGGACGAGTTCAAACCTCTGGTCGAGTGCGGATCTGCCGCCGAGCCCGCCGAGACCTCTCTGGCCGACATCCTTCAGGCGGAGATGTTCGCTTCGGCTGTCGATCTGAAGCCTCCCCCAATAAAAAAGCCCCCCCCCCGGTTCTTCTACTAACGCCCCAGCGGCCAGCCCGCAGGCTGTCGACCGGCGAGGGCAGTCCACCCCTGCTGATTCCGATCGACGCTGCCAGTTTCGACGAGACGTACGCGCCTCGACCCGCTCGATGCCGTACCGTACGCGGCCGAGAACATACGCCCATTACGGCCGACCGTAGGCTACGCCCCCGGACTACGCCCACCGCTTACCAGCGCCCAGGGGCGTTATCGGCGCCGGAAGCCGTACCTACTAGCCAGCCGCGCTACCGACTGGAGCTGTACAACGCGTTCTCGGGGCCACCCTCGCCGTGCCCCCGCCGTACCCCGGCCATGGCACGCCCTACCCCGGCGGAGACGGCGGCCACTCGGCGGCGGCAGCGGCGGCAGCGGCGGCGGCGGCAGCCGTGGCCAAGTCGAGACGCTCCAGCCTCCCACTCACACTCAACAGGCAAGACGGGTCAGTATATCTAGGTGGGACGTAAAGTAACACACGGGAACTCAGCGCGTAAACATGCTGAGTCGCGTGCTGAGTTGCCGCCAGAGAGCATAGTCTTGATAAGTTTGCAGTCTGTCGCTGGAGATAGCATTCCACTACTTTTTCATAGCTGCAGAGGGATTAAATATTTTACAGACGTTCAAATATTTGCTGATAACTTAAGACTGGTACCAACCGAAAACAAGTTCCGGACATTGTTTCGATTTCACATCCCGCAGGAGGGACGCTGGATCGTGAGGGGAGCAGAGTTTTATGCAAATTCCCAGCTGGTGTTTACCCACAATCACAATCAACTTGTCGAGCTTTTTGTGACAGAGTACACATGTTCCCATTTGGTGCAGCGCCGGCTGTACCGTTTCCGTTTCGAGTCATGTAAATCGCACGGTAGAGCGTTTGGGTTGTTTCCGCATTTTTGTAGCGTGTTTCCGGTTTATTCCCGTCGTGTTTGCAGTGTTTCCGACTTGTTTCCGGTGTGTTTCTGCCTGGTTTCATATGACGAAGTCTGACATCACTCTCCTCTCTCCTCAGACTGGACATGATGAGGATGCGGATCGGAGGCTCCTCTCCCGGCACACCCAGCGCCACCTCTTCACCAACCTCCGCGCGCGGCTCGCCAATCGACCAGAAGCCCAAGTCGCCCTCTCTGCTGTGTGCTGTCTGCGGCGACACGGCCGCCTGCCAGCACTACGGCGTGCGCACCTGCGAGGGCTGCAAGGGCTTCTTCAAACGCACCGTCCAGAAGGGCGCCAAGTACGTGTGCAGTACCGGCAGCCAGAACTGCACCGTGGACAAGCGGCGACGCAACCGGTGTCAGTTCTGTCGCTTCCAGAAGTGTCTGCAGCACGGCATGGTGCGCGAGGTGGTGCGCACCGACTCACTCAAGGGGCGCCGCGGCCGGCTGCCGAGCAAGCCTAAGTCGCCGCAGGAGCGCCGCCGTCCCCCTAGTAGCGCATAACGTTGACAAACATAAACGTCATGGCGACCGTTGACAACGTCAGACAACGTTCATACGACGTAATTACGGTCCGTGAAAACGCTGTCACAAACGTCCGTGAAAGTAAATGTGTGCTACTAGGGCCCCACCCGTGTCACTTCCATCACGCGCGATGGACTTCCGGCGGCTGGTTCGCTTCGCGCGCAGTGGCACCACACCAGATGCGTGGCCGCCACGACCTTTTCTCCTCCTCCCCAGCTGCGTAGTGCCGGACGGCTCCCAGTCGCCCGACATCCGAGGCCGACAGCATCCAGCGCTTCTACAGCCTGGTGACCTCGTCAATCGACGTGATCCGCGACTTCGCCACGTTTGAAGACATGTCGTCTACAAAATAGCATGCAGCATGTGTAAAAGTAATATGCGTAACTAGTTTTACATTGGTGAAAGTTCTCGTCCGATATGTTATAGGTTTAACGAACACCTCAGTGACGCTCAAAAACGTAAACCAGACACGCCTCTCGGAGAACACATCACTGACCTTCACTTTGCTACATCAGACGCAGAAATAAATTATAGCTTTAACATTTCGATACTCACTTCAGGACGTGACAATGCAGAACTTAAAATAGCAGAGTCCATTCAGATAAAAAAACTTAAACCAACTTTGACCACGATGAAAAGCTCATGGCCTCTTGTCCACGGATAGCTGCTTCTGACATGCCGTGTTATTCGTCAGCATTTTGTATTTGTGACGAGTGTGACAGTGATGAGCTGTTCATCAGGTAGCTGACATGGATTGACCAACAATGTTGTATGTATCTTCTGATGTTGCATATCCCATCATCAGTTCAAGGCACAATTGATGTTGCGACGGAGAAGGCACAGCTAAGACACTGTATAATATATATTTCTGCAACAATGCCAGTAACAGAAGAGATGCCGTGCCGCGACCGATGTATCACATAAGTAATGCCAAAGGAGATGCCTCATGCTACAACAAACTTGCCGCATTGCAAGAACAAGGATGTCACAACAGAGATGCGATTGAATACACGCTTTATGACATTTATGTTATTGTTAAAGAAGGCAACATTACGTAAGATCAGCATTGCTCCGACCCGTCCGGTGCCCCGGTCAGCAGAGTTGCCGCCTAGCACCGGAACGCATGCTGTACCGCTTGACAGATGTGTGCTGCGGAACGGTCTATCCCCACGCAATCTGTCCACACAAGGCCGGCGAGTTTACCTGGTGGGTTCGGCTGCACCGCACACCAAGGGTGTATTGCGGCGCAGTCTAAAGCGACACGTTTGCAGCACTATCTTCCCGAGGCTGTAGCCAGCGACAAAGGCAAGGTGCACTTCTTAGTTTGTCTACCTTTGGCACGCCCTCCACTACATGCGGCAAATGTCGACGTGTCTGTGTAGTGTTTAGGAGTCTCGGAAAGGTGCGGTAGCGGGAAAAATGGCAGACTGTGTGTCGGCTCTTAGTGTCGGGGGCATCGATTGACTGTAGTGCCTCTCCCGGACACCAGGTGGCAGTGAGCCAGTCGCCGATAGATGGTGCGTCGATCGTCAGCGATATCAGATTGTCCTGCTCTGTGTGCTGTGCTTTCGCCTTTCCCCTGGTATGCGTGCTTTGTCTTCACCTCTTCCAAAAACTGGCTCTAATTATCATGGGTGGTCACTATGATTGAAGATGATAATGGTTCGGTCGCAGGATTGGCTTCGCATTTTTTGTTTGTGGTTGATTTCACCAAGCATTTGACTGCCAGCAAAGTGCATGTGTCACCCATCTTGTCGCAAATCACTATCTGCATGCAAGGGCGGATCCAGGGGGGGGCAAAGGGGCCATGCCCCCCCAAACCACCCAAAATCGGCGCAAATTTGACAACATTCCTGAATTTGTCGTAAAAAACTAAGCAACTTTTTACTTAGAGGAAATGTTTGTTTTATATCAAGTTATGATACATAGCCCAAGGCGAAGGATTGGGGTCCGATGAGTTTTTCAGAATTATGTGCGATAAATTTTTGGGATTTGGCACCCCCCCGAACTGTGTCAAAATCACACTTCTGGATCCGCCAGTGTCCTGCATGCTGCATCTATCCCCATTAAAAAATGTGGGCAACCTCGGTCCCTGACCGCCCCATATTTTCCGCTGGCTCCCATTTTGGAAAAAGCATTTCTTTCTTCTTTGTGTGGACTATTCCACAGCAGCACGCATCAATAATACGTCACCGGAGATGTCGCATTAAAAAGGAAGTGTGGTTACTGTGCCTTCTCAACATTAGGTCATGTGGAGTTGTCGTCGACACTCTCTATAAGACATATTTGTATTATCCAGACACATTTCTGCCATTTCAAACTGATTCACTCTAGTTGCGGGTGTAGTGACTTACCTGTGATGTCCTGGCTGATCGTGTGCCCAACCCCACCGGCAGTCTGCCTGGGCTCGCTCCTGCCCGCGTCCCCTGCGTGGACCGTTTTTGTATACTGTGCCGGCGTGCACGCGCGGCGGTTTTGGCTGACTGCAGCGCGGCGCCGCTCACGGTCGCCGCGCCCGGGCAGTTGGCTTCGGGACGCATATAGGTGAGACCGTGTCGCTCAGGTAAGCCTTACATGGCGACGAGGATAAAGCTTAACGAGGCGGTGGGCGCTTGAAGACTCCAGATGGCGGACGGCAGCGCAGCAATGGTTGGCCACCTTTAGCTCGAGCCGTTCGAGCCGGACTCTGGCTCCTGGACGGATCGGGAGGAGCGGCTGCACTTCCTTCTTGGAGAGTAAGCGGCATTTTCCAGTGAAAGGCAGAAAGAAGGTCCGACGTTTCTGACGGTATGTGGGAAAAAGACTTACTCACTTTATTCGAAGTTTAATTTCGCCTGAGAAGCCATTGAATGCCAGTGTTTTGAGGACTTACTTCAGATTGTCAAGGATCATCCAAGATTCCCACTCCATCGGTGCTTGTCAGTCGTTTCACAAGTTTGGATCATGCAGTCGCCGTGTGGGTCAAAACGATTGCTGACTATGTTGCTGCTCTTCGGGCAAGGCCTCTGAACATTGCTGTTTTGGGAGAGCACTTCTCGAGAACAGGTTGCTCACTTCGAGAAAGGTTGCTGGAATGGGCAGCTAAGCATTCGGCGGTCCGGAGATTGAGCGAATGCAAGACGGTCTTTTTTGTTCGGAAAAAAAGATCTGGACTTCAGCAACGCCGTGAAAATCATGCCTGGTCCCTGGAGACCTTACCACCAAGGGAGCTCAACCTGATGGTCCAGCAACGGTGAGAGGGCTGAGGCCCGTCCAGCCGTAAACAATCAGATTTTCGTGGGGTGTCGACTTGACCTCTGACCAGGCGCTGCTGGAGATGCTCTGGAGCCAATCACAGTGCCTGATGTTTGTCCCGCTTTCCCGTACTCGAAATGTTACAACTGCAAGCGGTATCGGACACGTATCCAAAGGCTTGTCCGAGGCCCCGGAGATTCGCAGGAGGGTATCCAGGCCGTGGGAGAACTCCGGTCGGGCGCAGTGGCAGCCCGGCCACCGCGCCCGACCGGACGGACAGGAGAACTGGGACAACTGGGTCGAAGACGTCGACAAACGCCCAGCACAAGGATTGCAAGGCATAACAGCAGTCACAGTGTCAGCAAAGATCGACCAGGTGAGCTCTCCTCCGCTTCGCTGTAACGTTCACTTCCAGCGAACGCGGGTGGGCATGGAGATAGACACTGGGGCTTGTAACACACTGATCGGTGAGGACACGTATAGATCGCTCCAGATTCGTCCAAAGTTGAAACCAAAGAAGCGTTCTTAACGAGAACGTACACAGGGAATTGTTATTTCCAGTCCTAAGGAGAGTTCCGAACATTCTGGGTACGTGTATAATGAAAATCAAAGCTATTCCCAGAGCTGAAGGTGTGGTGGTAAACAAGGGAAGCCGGACAAATTTGCTGGGACGAAGACTGGCTAAAACCTGAATCAAACTAGACTGGAAAGGAAAGTGCATTCTGTGGGAACAACGTTTCAGTTGTGTGGGCTGAAAAGGAAGTAATTTTTTTCCGCAAGTGTTCGAGGCCTGGTTTGGGAGAAACTGGGGTGTAAAAGCTTCGCCTCCACATTACCGAAGTTGTTCAGACCCAGGTTTTTCAGAGCCCTACGCTTCCCTGCCATTACGCCTTCAAAGGACCAAGTTGAGAAGCAGCTGCAGAAAGGACTCGACGCAGGAGTTCTGGAGCCGGTCGCCCATAGCAGCTGGGCAGCTCCGCTGGTTCCTGTCCTGAAGAAGGATGGCACTGTGAGGGTATGTGCAAACTTCAAACTGACAGCAAATCGAGCGGTGACGCTAGACAGCTATCCGCTTCCACGTGCTCAGGACATTTTTGCAAAACTTTCAGGGGGAAAAGTTTTCAGCACGCTAGATTTGGCACAGGCGTACAATCAGATTGTTGTGCATGAAGACTCCAGGGATGTACTGACTGTGAACACATCAAAGGGACTGATGCGCTATTCTCGCTTGCCTTTTGGGATCAATTCAGCCGTCAGTTTGTTCCAGAGGGAGATCGAGCAGGTTATGCGTGACATCCCGGGAGTGGTGGCTTACCTCGATGATATCTTGATCTCCAGCAGAACGACGGAGGAGCATCTTCAGGCACTTGATGACGTGCTGGCTAGACTGGAGAAAGCCGGGTTGAAGGTCAGACCACAGCCAGTGCAGGTTCTTGGTGTCTAGTGTCGAATTCCTGGGGCACAATCATCGACCCAGGACGGCATCATAGAGACCAACCTCCTGCCAGGTACGGGAGCCATCCATCCGGTACAGAAACCATCAGAATGTCCGGAATGAAAGCGGTTCCTTCTTTGGGAAAACTTTGGACCTACTAACTCCAGATACATTCCAGACCGCAGTCACAAGCTGGGCGCGCCGGCTCCAACGCTTCCTATCTGGCAGAAAGCGTTCCCTGGTACTTCGGGATGCAAGCACAGCGGGCCACACGTTTCCGGGTGGGGCTCGTGACGTTCCCCTCTCATCAGAACTCCGTGTTGGGCCACTTGACATCTATACAGAGGGCAAGTTGCCTTGTTAAATGCGATGCCTCTTCTGGGTCNTGCTCGGGAATGGGCACTTTCAACGCTCGGGAATGGGCCTTTCGAGGACCCCCGGCTGGGTGAAATCCTGACTACGAGCCTGACTTAAGATGACTTAAAACAAATTCTGACAGTGGCTAAACTGGTGAGTCACGGTAAAGCTGTATTCTGGCCACGGCAAACAGGCCACTACATTTGCATTAATGATGGAATGCCTTACATTCTTTTCATTTATAATTGAGTGCCATTAAAACAATATTTGAACTAAGATCACTCATCATTCACACATGCATACTACCAGATGACCCGTGATGCTGGAACGCCCTCCAAACCACAACCATCATCATCGTAAATAGATGGCCATCATTGAAATGAACAGCACATACGCCCATCGTTGGTTCGATAGGTATTCATCTGTCGTTCATGTAGGTACGTGACAAATGTCCTCTGCTTAACAGTTGACATGTCATATGTCTGTCAGGGGCGCACTAGCAATTTGACGGCGTTCTGGACGGTGCTTACTGAGCTTAGTGGCAGCTATGCACGTGTGTAATCATGCCTGCTTAGCATAAGCAGTTCGCTGGCGGCCATCGGTAAGACAAAGAGCAGCCATTAACAGTGGTGTCTTTGAGCGCTGACACACCCCGCGCCCGCTGACCGCGGTAAAGTACGGCTGATGTCGGCGGCCTGATGGCAGGCGCTTCATCACAGTGACAGCGTCATCATGCATAACCGCAGATAGATCCCAGAGCAGCAGCTACTCCACTGCATTAGGCTAAAACAAGCAGGGAACACGGGGCTGTATTTTTATCAGCGCCGTTCCATTGGCGGAGAGTCCCATGAACCAGGCACGTAGCCAGGATTTCGTCCGGAGGCGGCACCTCAGAAGGGTCTCTTCCAGGCACGTAGCCAGGAGTTCGCCCAGGGGGGACGCCTCGAGAGGGCCCATTCCCGATCGTTAAAAGGGCCCAGTAGAACGGATGAAAAGGTCTGCTCCCTCCGTACCGATAAGCGGGCGAGTTATGGGCCCTTCTGGCTCATGGTGTCATTCGGTGTCCATTGGCGGTCCCTGGAGTGCTGGCGCACACACGGCACGGGCAGGGGCCTCGGTACGTACTGTCTTGGGTTCGGAGGGTCCCGTGCCCGACCTGTAGGTAGGTGGAGATCGTCTACGCGGTTATCAGAGCGCTATTAGTGGCACGCGATGCGAGACGGCGCGGTCTGGACAGTGGTGTCCTCTGCTTCGATTTGGGCAACTCTTTGTGTCCAAGCTAGAGAGTGTGGTCTCTGGGACGGCACGGTGAGCTGCTGATAGGCATATCTTTGACCCTAGGGCACCTGTAGTCGATCGTTGTCGCTATCAATTGCTTGACCGTATGCTCGTCTCCCGGGACGTGTTCTTGGATATACGCTGCGTCGTTGGGGTGAGAGCATTCCGTGTACCAGGCGTGCGGAATTTTGACTAGGATCGCTTCTGAATGTAGGTTTATTTTTCGGTCCTATCTCCATCTCTTCTGTGCTTTCAATAAATTTAAACGAAGAATACAATGTCGGTTTTGTATTCAAGCTCTGACTGATTAACAATCAAGGTAGCCTGCGTTGAGACACCACGTACCTTACGCAGACCTCGTAGCGTACCGGCCGCGTCACTCTAGGAAGACGCCTTGATGGGAACTGGTCGAGGTGCTGAAGGGGCCGTCGATAATGGCCACGTTGCGTCGCTCACGACGATCGACCTCAGCAAGGCCTTCGACAGCGTCGATCACGGCGTTCTTCTGGAGAAGCTGGAGTGGTGTGGTGTAGCCTCTGAGTGGTTTAGGAGCTACCTAAGAGGGGACGAATCAGAGAGGACAGGGTCGTGTCTTGGCAGTCGGCCACATCGACCCAGCTGCCGTTGTCACATGGTGAGCCACCAGGGATCCTGGTCGGCCTCGCCATCCATTATGTCTGTATTGATATCTTCATCAACGACCTGCATGGCAGCCCTCCTATAGTTACGAGCGATGACACCCAGCTCCTTGAAGCTCCCCACCTGACGTCACAGCTTATCTACCTTCAACTTTCGCGCTTAAGGAGTCCATCTGCTGCCTTCAAATGTGGGTTTCAAGCCAATAGTCGTAATAGAAACCCTGACAAGACAGACTTCACTCTAGTCGCACAAAATCACCGATATCAAAACGACCCGAGCAT
Source organism: Semibalanus balanoides (assembly GCA_014673585.1). Classification (NCBI taxonomy): domain Eukaryota; kingdom Metazoa; phylum Arthropoda; class Thecostraca; order Balanomorpha; family Balanidae; genus Semibalanus; species Semibalanus balanoides. The sequence goes on from VOPJ01006386.1 coordinate 11,829, forward strand.
TTTTCATATCGCATCTCTGGCAAAACAGTTTACACATCAACCACATGTAAAGGTTCTGGGGTGTACTCCGACAGCACCTACTGGGAGGACCACATTGCGGTCGTCCGACGTTGTAACGCTATCTAGGTTTTATTTAGAATTCGCCGCACCTAAAACCAGATGAATGTTTTAAGCCTTGTCTAAGTGGCACGTTTTCCCCATAATACAAGTATTGCCTTGTCTGGTGTGGGAAGGCGCCGTCGATGCCATCTGGACAAGGGTAAAAAAAGTCTGTTCATTGGGCCGGCAGACTCGTCAACAGGTGTCCGTGCTATGACCACATTTTCGCCGGCCTGGGAGACGCAGGGATGGATGAGTGTGGTCGAGATGTGTGCGCACGATCCTGTAATTAACGAGTGTACCGTGCCTTCAACCGAAGGCGATTCACCCCTGCACACTGCGCTCACTTTTCGACACGCTAGCGGAGAGGAGTGTCTCCCTCTGCGTAGCGGGTGTCTGGCTTCATGTGGATCCCCAGCGTCCAGGGCTGAATCCACAGCGGCAATTCCCACTCATGTGCGGCCGGCCGCCTGAGTAACAGGGTGTGCCGGTACTAGGCAAAAGCAACCGACGAGAGAGAGATTATTCTCTGCTCACTCTATGCTCAACCTCACAGACCGCCTGCTGCGTTCTTTCTCTACTCAAAGCTGACTCTTCGTAGTTGAGTACTGGGACTGCTCGCGGAAAAAGGTGCTCGTAATGATCCGGTTCATCTGTTGCCAATTTATATTGCTACATCTGTGTAAGTTTGTTGGTGTCTTCTTGTAAAACGACTGTGTAGTTTTGTGCTTGTATTTGTATTTGTACTGGGTGCAGAATAGCCACTACGTGGACGCTCCCTGAATAAACGAACTTGAACTTGAACTTGTAAGGAACTGTGCTGGCATTTTTTGCCCTACCGACTTACTCAGGGGCCCCTTCGACCCGCTCAGGGGCCCCTCCGACCTGCCAGTGCCCAGGGGCCCCTCCTACCTGCCCAGGGGCCCTCTGTGCTGGATGGGGGCCCATTCAACGTGTTCAGTGGGCCCTCTGATCCACTCAGGGGCCCTTTCGACCTCCCCAGGTGCCCCTCCAACCTGCCCAGGGGCCCTTACTACCTTCCCAAGGGCCTTCTGTGCTGGCTAGGGGCCCATTCGACGTATTCCGGAGGCCCTCTGACCAACTCAGAGCCCTTTCAGCTTGTCCAGGGTCCCTTCTGACATGCACAGGGCTCTTGTAAACGTCCAAGAGGCATTTGATCTTTCAGAAAGGGCCCTGGAGGCCCTAAAGAATCTCTAAAGTGCTCTAAACTCTTCAAACACCAGGTTTTGCGTGGTCTTCGACCCATGATAACGCGCTTCGCGCGGTCTCGGACTCTCGTCGGCCCTTTTCGGCGAGCTGCGCGTGCCGAAAAGGGCCCACCGGGCCTCCAGGGGGAGGGGGAGGCCGCCTCTGCCGCCCCCTTTGTTGCGTGCCTGATTGAGCACCTCATGTCTACTTCTACCTTCAGTCGGTTTTAAGCCGTTTGACGCTTCGACCCATATGGTCTCTTGCTCGGAGCAGAGGATAAAAGCTTTCTGGTTGAGGTGAGGTGCGTTCGGAGTACAAGTCGAGCCAGCAGCAGCGGGTATATGCTTAATGCTGATGTGGCCGGAGTCGCATTGCTGGAGCTGGGCGAGCCAGGAGCGGGATGAGCCGGTGTGAGAGGGTCATCCCTGACATGTTCATCCCAGTGTAAGCCGGGTATTACACGGTTTGACACAGATCATGCAGTCCATCGCTGGTCATGGACATGTCGGCCGCAGGAGGAGCTCGTACCACACGGCATCTGACCCGTCCTCACAGGAAATCTCTTCATTATTAACGCGCCTATATGCATGCATACGCGAGCGGCGAGAGAGAACTAATAAGCATTCCCCGTCCATCCATGATCCAGTTATGCGAAATTTGGAATCTGTCTTGTCCGTATGCTCTTGTCAACCATAAATGAATACTAGCCGTTTTCACGATGGATTATTTTGCGCGATTTGTTATGTTTTAGTACCAGTAAGACGCCTTAAACGGCGAAGGACGAGCGAGTCCGAATAAATCCGCGTCATTTATCAACCCGTCCAACGGAGGTTCGTCTTGTGCAAAGCATGCTTTTTTATTTCTTTTTATTTTCGCTATGTGTTGGTTGCCGTCGCAAATAGATCCGAACTAAATCGATACTTTTAATAAATAGGTTTTTTGGCAGGCGGTTATTTTTAATTTGCAATAATGAGCTTCATGTTGTATGGCAAAAATTCATTTTGGGTGGGTATTAGATGATTATAGATATACGCTTTACGCTGCATCAATTTTTATCGTCTGCAACCCTTGGGTTTTGAAGCTACGGCGTGTTAATGAAGGAAATGTTATAGAATCGTCAATAAAAATATTACAGGCAGATTTTTAACAGCGAAATATGCATTAAACCTCAATTTTTTGCATGCATTTTAAGACGGTACCATTGGTCTACAGATTGGTGTTTGTTTCATCGCTTCAACGTCCATAAGGTGCTGAAGCACTGATTTAAATTGTGAAGACGTCATAAAACTCATGATTTGCGCTTATATAGCCAGTAACTTTGCACGTAACCACGCGCCGCTATCGACACATAGTGCAAGTACGACGGCGGTCGTTTCTCTACGCGTCTGTGTTTGACCCCGTGTCCTTTAAACGACTTTTGGTTGCCGAGATAAAGGTCAGAATATTGGCAACGATGTTTGCATGTAATTTGCGATGGACGGAACAGGGGTGCACGTGCCACGTGCAGTGTGACCCAGAGTTTGACCTGTGGCAACATTGTTCAAGTGGTGTGGTTCTCAGCCTCAACATCAAATTTTAGCTTTAATAGGTCCTTCCCGTTTCTCAGCTACAGCAGGATAAACTTTCTGACACCCCGACGCGGCACGTGTCACGCGCCCCATGCTGACCCTCACATGAGAAAAAACATGCAAATAATCATAATGTCATTAATGGGGTATCAGATGGCGAAAAACCGCTTTTGTCAATCGATGCGGGATTCAAAGATATAAGCTTCTGACCAGCGTCGCGGTCCTGGCCGGGACCGGGCGGGCCCGGGCCGGGTCGGGTCGGGTCGGCCGCTTTATATGTGAGAAAAATCCGGTATTCAATGAGGACTCGCTCCGCGCTTCGCGCTCGCTCGTAACTAGCCGTTTTCACCATGGCCTAGTTTGCGAGAAATGCTTTAACCCTCGCCCTACGGTCCCGTAGGGCGAGGGTTAAAACTTTTTTTCGCAAATTAGTCCATCGTGAAAATGGCTAAGCTACTAAAAAAATAAACATTTAATAAAAAAAACGCGCAAAATAATCCATCGTGAAAACGGCTACTATATATTATACTATACTATATACTATAACTACTGTCCATTTTCACAAATGTGTTCTCGGAAAATTCTGGGTATTTGCCCTCGCCCCTCATTTCTCATTTGATCTAGGTCTAGGTCTAACTTGATCTGGGATCTATTTTGTATAGGTTGTATAGGCCCTCATTTGATCATCCATTCGGACTTTCCGTTTAGGACTATTTTACCGTGTAGAACTGTTATCTGATGTCGTTTCATTAGTGTTCTGCGATACCCATGTGATCTTATCTTCACACTTGAAACATGAGTTGTAGTCAGCGGAGAAGCCGGCAAAATGTTCAAGTGTTATTAAATAATCCGACGGACATTACAACACACAACATGAGGAAATTCTCACCAACTGTTACATAAGCGATGCGGAAATAATACGCCAAGCTTTTCTCCGTCTGACATTCTCGTATGTTTCGACATGAACATCCTGCTGCCTATGCAGCAACTCGGAACACAAATCCAGTGACTCCTGACACGTTTCGCAGCTGTCCTCTGGATTTACCTCAGACGGCTCTGTGTTCTGACTGCCAACGGCAGTGTAATACAAAGCATAGCACGTGCCAGCCACACTGCGCGCCGCCAAATCCCCGCTTTGGCCGCGGGCCATATGTTGGGCTTTAAGGGCGGACCGGGGATGAATGCAGCCTTCTGACCGGCGCGAGTCGCGGACGGCTGGGGGCCTACCTCAGCCCACCGAAGAGCGATAACATCGCCCGCTGGCCAACTGAGGCCCAACACAGAGCTGGTGCCAGCCCGCTCGGCGCCGAAAACTGCGCCGCTTTCAGCGCGGTGGCTGGCTGAGAGGGCGACCAAGCGATAATCTGACGTCATATCGGGCTATCTGACGTCACATCAGACAATCTGACGTCAGATCAGCGGTGGTATTGTTTTACCAGCGGTCCACACCCCAGCAGATCGCCTGCGGGACCCCCCTGATACCGGCTGGGTTAGCGTGGGCAGAGCCAGGGCGGATCGCTGCACTCGTATTAGATAAATGGATTGCTAATGACTGCATGCCAATCAATTTACTGCGGTGGATATTCATTCATTATTTACCATTGCATAAGCTCTGTAATTGCTATGACGCTCTTCTGCAACATGTCGAGCGAAGTGAACCGATACCTCTCAGCTGCTTGGGCGGCTCGTATTACTAACGGGTTTCTCTTGAAACAGACAGCTTGATGTCAGTTAGATAGGATCTTCTATTACCGATTAAGTCAAGCGATTTGCATACCTTCTGGTTTATTGTCCTTTTTCGTGAGTTATTTAAACGATTTTGAAGTTCCTTTAGACCTCGCTAGATATAAAATATGCACTGCCTGCACGACCTGTACCTATTGCATCTACCGTCTCAAAGCCATCTCTATCCTCTGATCACATACATCCGTGAAATTATATCACAAAGCATTTTTGCTGCGCCAAAACATGCTCTTTTTTCAAGTTTGCCTGCCTCTGCCGTTTGCCTCTGTTTCTCACGGTCCCTTCCGCACAGGTGTTTTGCCTCCTTCATATTGCCAGTTGCTGCCCAACCGGCCCATGGCCATGGGCCGGTTGCGACCGGCGCCTCTCTGACAAAATGGTTGACATTGGCGATACATGGGCATACAAAAGTAATATGGATGCTATAGAACATCCAACTTTGCATGCCTTTAAAATACTTTGAGATTGGGGACTACCACTACGAACATCGTGCATGCCTTTGTTTCTTAATTGTTTCATTCAGCCAAATCACATTTTTGCTTATTGCTCGTTATTCATCTCAAATGATAAAGTAGCGTGCAAGTAGCAGGCAAATAATAGGTATGTGCAATTTTGCATCGAAACTTGTAGTTGCATAAGTCGTTTCCTCTAACAATCTAACAATGAGCCACTCGGGTCAAAGGTCAGACAGGACGGAGGTCAAAGGTCAGGCAGGACAGGGGTCAAAGGTCAAACAGGACGGAACTCCTGAAACGGTGGAATTCCGCTCCGTCACAACACTGTACACAGCCGACTATTCCCTCGTGTTTTTGTCATTACGGTACACGGGAAGTGTCGCTGGTTTTTGTTGGTGGTTGGTGAACCTTAAATCCACATTAAGACAGGGCTTTCAGCGTCCGTTGTGAAATCTCGATCCACATCAGAACACATCAGATCCACATCAAAACACATCAGATCCACATCAGAACATCACACACATCAGATCCACATCAGAACGCGTGTTCCACACACATCAGGGGAAGAAAAACAGCATCCCAAGCTGTTATTTGCCTGCACTAGTTAGATTTGTACGGTCCTACTATGTCACCTACTTTGTGTCTCGCGTCCCCTGCACTTACCTTTCGCCAGGTGCCACTTATAACACGCACCATTGGCCATTACCAATCACAAATCATGTGTTATTTTCTCCACGCGAGGGGACCTCACCCAGAAAAGATGGCACTTAAGTGCCGTGAAGACGGTAACCGGTGCCAGACAAAATGAGCCCCTTTGGACAGGCGTATGGGAACCGAGGCGATACACAGAGGGAAGGCTGATGGTCAATAATCACCGAGCTGTAGCCGGCATAGGTGACGCGGCTATAGAGCCAGTAAGTGTCGACAGAATTGCGAAATTGTAGGGTTTCTGTGTTGTATTTTAATATTCTGTTAAGCAGAGGGGTGTAATTAAAAGATATTATCGTCCAGCCGGGCTCCTACCAGCTGTGAAACATGTTTTCATCGCCCATTGTAGGTCCATGCTGTAGAGTGTAGTGTAGTGAATGGGTCCATGGTGAACAAGTGCTGGTAGAACAGAACATGTCGTCAGTCCTTCATACAAAGTATATGTTAGAAGTTACGAGGACTGTTCAATAAGTAACGTAAAATAATCTGTATTTCAGTCAAATTGTGGTTGAGCGACATGGGTAAAACACCAAATTGATCTCTGAAATCTCCTCTACAAAATGACTTTTCTCGTTTGTGACCATAATTCTTCATCCAGCTTCCTAGGACTCCACAACTTGCTTCTCCACCCAGTCACCGTTTACCATCACGCACTTCTCCCATCGCTCCACCCAACACCGAAATCCCGCCTGGAAACCTTCCTTGCCGGTGATCCTGCACTGTATCTTCAGTCATCTTCAATTCCTCATCAGTAGCAAAGCACTCACCGTGAAAGAAGTTCTTCAATGGACCACACAGGTGGAAGACTGATGGCATCAGATCAGGGATGTACGGCGGGTGAGGAATCGCCCCAGCATCGCCATCTTCCACCTTCAGCTTCTGGGTTGTTTCAGATGTGGCAACGGTCACTGGTCTTCCAGATCGAGGTTTGTCTTATGCTATTGCTTCCTTTTTTGAACCGCTGAATCCACTGCCAAACATTTGTTAAAGCCATTGTGTCTTCATTATCAACTTCGCGGAGTTTTGCGTAAATTTTTGCTGGTGAATTTTTGCCGGCCAGCACAGCAAATTCGATAACGGAACGCTGCTTCATCAATGTCTCCATAATGCCCGTGGTTGAAAACCAAATTGTACTAGGAAAAACGCAAATAGTCACTATGTAGCAAATGTTTCATAGATTATCGTGGTGCTTATTGTTTTTCTCTACTTCCTTAGGTCATTGAATTATAGCACATTTTACGTTACTTATTGAACAGCCCACGTAGAAGCTGTACGTAGTACAATTTGAAAACTGGGAATTATAAAATCAGTTTGTTCTGTAAGATATATCGTTCTTAACGTTCCACATTTGGAAGCCGTGAACGTTTTTTTAAGAATACTGAATATTCTTTCTCTGGAAACAGCTAAGCTGATTTGTACGACAGGAATACCTACATTAAATCTCATTGGCATGCTAATGACAGTTTATTGACATTGTCGTTAAAGGACACCTAATATGCAGCTGCAGCTATCTTGTTTGATGGCGCCGCCTATCCTAACCGGGCTCGACATAATGCTGTTACAGTATACACGTGAGAGATCTGATATGGCAATGCCCACACCCTAGCGGTGAGATAAAACCAGCATCGGTGCGGGATCAAATGTCACATTGTCACATACCACCACATACACGTACTCGTCATGGCGTGGCCTTCCGTTCAGGTGAGTGTAGGGTTTTTAGTGCAGTAGTCCCACTTTGGACATACAAGGTCCACGTACAGTTGAAAGTCTAAACATCATCGTAAAAGAAACAAACTAGAGGCAATTAGTGACACCTGTTCTTCCGATAACCCTGGTTTAATCGGACATGGGAACCTCCATTGCACGGCACAGGATGAAAAACCCGCACAAAAACCGTCAACGTGACCAGGGTGGAGCCCGGTATCACAAGGCAGCAGAGAGTCACGAGATCGACCGCTCCCACTCCCCACACACACACACACACACCCAAACAGCAGGCTTCAAAGGCGGCCGCCGCCACCGCGTCCCGCCGACAGAGGTGCGTGAGAAATGCGTGACGAGAGCGCATGAGAACTGCATGACCGGAGGGCGACGCCAAAAAAGTGGCCAGACGAGAAATTTGCCACGGCTGGTTCAATGTGTGCTTTGTGGCAGTTAATCGAGTCGAGTTAAAGGCACACATTATCATACCAGATCAGCTGCGCTATCGTGACCAGGCCGGCTGTGAACGCAACAAATGACCTAATTATCTGTGACTTCCCCTATCCATTAGTGTGCTATCTTTTAAACAGGTCAGCTTCGGCAAAGTAATTTAACGGCGACAATAAGTAATGACCATCATGCGACAACTGCTCGCGGAGGACATGTTTACCGGCATGACGTCATGTGTCAAACGCCGCATATATTTAAACACATTGGATCGCTATGTTTCTTGTCTGGTGCGTTTATTAATTAACTTATTTTGTACTGCCCAACGGAAGGAATTGTAAGCATGCATTTTGGTTGGCAATGTTTATGAGTGTTTTTACCGGAAGGATTTTTTTTTGCGAAATTAGTCTCCCATTCAGTTTTAAATTTGAATGCGTATGGGTACTTATATACTGCTCATAGTATTAAATAATGTAATTGAATAATGCATTAATAAGTTTATTAAATGAATTACACATACGCATGGTGTCGAAAGCAAGGGTAGGTATGACGTACGGGCGACGCGTCCCCAACATTTTCATATTTTAACATTATATATCTATTGGTGTTGTATGGAAATAATAGAGTTTGGAATGCTTACATCCCTCCGTTTCCTTCCGTTCTTCTTTCCTTGAAATCCCTCCGTACGGAAAGTGGTGACGCCATTGCCATTGGCGGATCCAGAACGGTGGCATGCGGGGGAGGGGGGGCACGGGTGGCTTGGGGAATTCCAAAAGTATCTCACAATTCTTAAAATTCATCTGATTCCGCTTGCTGAGGCATTGATGGCTGATTCAAAACGAACTTTCCTTTGCAAAATTTGTTTGTATTTTCTTCTTTATCAGGAAATGTGTTAAATTTGCTCCGAGGCAGGAGCAAAATTAACATTTGGGGGGGGGGTATGGCCGCTTTTTCCTCCCCCACCTCCCTGAGTTCGCTAGTGCCCATTGCACATACCTATGTAGGTATGTAGCATTGGAAAAAAACACACACTGTGTCCGAAAAATGATGTTTTAATAAGACGACAAATATGGATAGTATCTCAGCACGCGGCACGCGCTACATTCACAATAATTTGACCCAATGATAGCGCAGACATCACCGAGTCATTCCAGTGCCCGATTCACGTTATATACCATCTCCGCAGCTGGCCTCTCTGCTGCACGGCGGCGAACTGCAGCCTGGCACGGGGGCGTCTGACACAACTGTGCAGTGCTGACGGCGTGACGGCCGCCGCCAGTGACGCCCCGCGGTCGTGACGGGTGACGCCACGCCGCTCCAGATGCCGCCCAGCAGCGGCGGCCCCCCGCGGCGCCCCCCGCAGCGCCCCCCGCGGCGCCCCCCGCAGCGCCCCCCGCGGCGCCCCCCGCCGCCGCCGCCGCCCGCCCGCGGCTGGCAGGTAGCTGTAATGGGCTGCAGCTTTATGTAGAGTTCAGTGGCTGTAGCAGAGGTGACGGGCTGAAGACGGTGGATGGTCCGACTCTGACTGGCAGAGTGGAGAAGCGGGACAGGGGAGGCGAGTGGACAAAGCCGTGGTAATGGGTTAGGTTCGACTGCCGCCCGCGTCCGAAATCGGTGTGGCACGGCACGGCACGGCGTGACACAACCCTGAACCCAGTACAGTACAGCACGGCACGGTACGGAACGGCACGGCACAACCCTGAACCCAGTACAGCACGGCACGGCACGGCACGGCATGACACAACCCTGAACCCAGTACAGTACAGCACTGGCACGGCATGACACAACTCCTGAACCCAGTACAGCACGGCACGGCACGGCACGACATGACACAACTCTGAACCCAGTGCAACACGGCACGACACGGCACGGCACGGCATGACACAACTCCTGAACCCAGTACAGCACGGCACGGCACGGCATGTGCGACGTGACGCGGTACGGCACGGCACGGCGCAGTGCGACGTGACGCGGTACGGCACGGCCCAACGAGTACATCACAGAACCCTTCACGTCGAGAGGTGCTTGTCTCCTGCAACTGACTGCGGCGGTTTGAGCCGTTCAAACTGTGGTTAGGTGCACTGGAGCTGCTCTCATCCATTGTTAGAATGGCCAGCAGCTGCAGATGGAAGCGAGCACAGCTGGTGACAGCGAAGTTGGAGAGCAATAATTAGTAGGTATTAGGCTGCAATATAATCGGTCCGCTGAGCAGCCAGTGCTCTCCTTGACATGGGGTGACGGTCATTTGTGCACCTGATGCTCTGGTGGGTATTTATAATGTTTTACTTTCCTCTTGGTAGTCATTGTACCTACTGTTAGCGCCGGCCGGTTCTTTCTGGATTCGAACATAAATCACTGTAAAAAAAGATTAGCACCCTTTGGGTGCCAAAACAGAGTTCAATTTTCAGCATCATGTTGGTGCTAAATTTACGACCCATATAGTGCTTCGTTAAGAGAAAAGGTGCTACAATTAGCAGCCTAGCAGCTTAGCACCATCTAGCACCCAAACGTGTGCAAAGCTCAAATTTTCAGCACCCCCTAGTGGGTTGCTTACCTGTCAGAGGTGCAACGTTAGCACATTTAAGTACAAGGTTTCTTATATTATCAACCTAGCACCAATCTAGCACCCAACAACGTGTGCAAAAAGTTCAATTTTCAGCTCCTAGTGGGGTGCTTATCGCCAGGGTGCTAATTTAGCACCTGTAAAGCAACCAGTTTTTGCAGTCGTACTGTCTCTAGCACCATTAGCAGCTCGAAGTACCAATAGAAAATCCAACGCGGACGTGGGCGGCAGGGGTAAAAGCCCTGCTGATCCATCAGCTTGAATCTGGCGCAAAGTGACACATTTAATAGCAGGAAAACTAAGCAATTTGTTTAAAAGACCAATAAAATTAGTTTGATAACGTCTAATAAAGCTTAAACTTGTGGCAGTATCAGAAAATTGACTGTTTCTTCTGACACAGCAGCACTGGTGCGCTACAACTAACACCTCACAATCCTATTGAACCTTCATGACACTTAAAAATTGCATATAAAATATTGAGCAACGCATTTCCTCAAACTGTTCTAGCTCAGAAGGCTACATCAGGTAGGAAAAGCAGGAATTAAACAAATAAAAATTTTTAACAAGGTTTCTTGACTCAGTGATATTGGCTAGGTATGTTACCATACCTATCCCTTGGCCAAAACACAGGCCAAAGGGTCACATTAAAAAACTATTTTATATCAGACCCACAAGGGTAAAAACTGGAATAGTGCAATATGAAAACTGAGTACAAAAAACGGGCACATACTCCAGTCCGTCTCCAGATCAGTACCTAAACGCAACTGCTTACAGCACAGCCACCACGCCTTCTGCCCACAAAATGCAAATGGGCGATCGCCAAAACCATGCGCGGCGTGTGGCTTAATCTGATAAAGCTGCTTCTTATCAGCACGTCAAAAACCCATCCTATAAGCCAGCAAAGATACTGAACAAGCTAAGAAAAGCATCAAAGATGGGTGATTTCCCGAACCGAATTAGATGAAAGCATATTTAGGGTGACTCTAGGCCAGCTCTGACAGTTAAGATCAACGTGCTGAATGTTGGTGCTTAGGTCAGAACCACTTAACTGCTTCCGTGACATTGCGTGCTTCGCGTTGCATGTCACTGTGTTTAGTTCTAGCACCAGGGAAGGCCGGGACGCGCTTAGAGTACGGCCGCCATTTTCCGCTTACAGATCTTGTAGAAGCAGTTATGAGGCTGAGGATGCTAAATTGAGAGCATTTTTGAGTGCTTGTTAAACGCACCCAGGTCTCTTGTTCCCAGAACCTTAGCATCCGAATTAGCACCCCGAGTGCTAATCTTATCCTTTTACAGTATTATACTCAGTAAAATGTACTCGGCTTAAATAATAAAGCAGTTTCAATTACCCAACTTCATATCAAGTCGACGTTGAGAGTTGAAACAGTGATCGTTGAAACCGCTTAAAATTTTATATCCCATCTTAGCATCTAACGAGATTATCCATCCAAGCTCACCAAAAATATCCACATTATCATCTCAACATGGTCAATCCTTCAGGCCCAGTGAATTGGTCTTGCAGATGTGCCTACTCCGCCACTTCTATACCTACCATATATATATATATATATATATATATATATATATATAGATATATATATATTATTATATATATACTATATATATATATATATATTATATATATATTTCGTTTAATTGCATGCTTGCTGTTGGCATTGATTGTGACGTCTTTCCTGTCTGCTCGAGTGATCTTTACTTGCGGTATAGTAATCATGGTGTTAGTTGTATAAAAAAGTCCACCCACCACGCATCAACATCATGAAAAGAAAGATTGCGTAAGCAAAAATATTCATATCGAAACCGGCCGAATATGATATTTCTACGCAATCTTTCTTTTCATGATGTCGATTGCGTTTACTTTTTAACAACTAACAACCAGATACTATTAACAGCACAGTAAGATCACTCGGCAAACAGAAGACGTCACATCAAATGCCAACAGCAAGCCGTGCAAATTTAACGAAATATGCTTACAAAACACATGCTTCCCAACGTTCACGAAATATATAAATATATATATATATATATATATATATATATTAATTATATTATATATATATATATATATATATATATGTAGCTTGTCTGATCAGAGGGTACCGCTTAACACCCGCCTCTGTTAGTTGTCAGGTTGAGCGGACGCGACTGCTACCGTCAGCTACTGATTGAGCTCTAAGCAGAAACAACCGATGCATGTGTTTCTGACGATTGACCATCTGCTGGTCCAAACTCAGGTCAGATACGATAATCACCGGGCAATAGGGGCAGATAGATCAAGGATTAAACAGAAGGCTGAGTTTTATCAGCAGGATATTCGGCCTTTAAACGGAAACGACTGAGCAATAGCATCTTCTCGGATATTTTCACTGGTCTTGCGGCACGTGCTTAATACCTCACCGCTTCAGCCAATATCAGGCACCTAGCCAAGGGTGGTGACAGAGCCCCCTCCCCCCTAGAGGCCCGGCGGGCCCTTTACAAGGCCTAGCGGGCCCGTGCAAATCGCGGTATCATGTGCTCAATAAGTCGGAAGACCACGCTTTGAAGGCCACGCAAAGCGTGGTCTTTAGATAGTTTAGAGCACCTCGAGGCCCTGTAGGGACATTAATAGGTTCCTCTCTGAAAGATCAGAAGGTCTTTTGGACGTTTAAAAGTGCCCCCTACAATTGCATGTCAGAGGTGCCCCTAGACAAGCCGAAAATGCCACTGAACGGGTCAGAGGGCTCCCTAAACACGTTGAATATGCCCCTAGCCAGCACAGAGGGCTCTGAGCAGGTCGTAGGGGCCCCTGGGCAAGTCGAAAGGGCCCCTGGGCAGGTCGGAGGGGCCTCTGAGCAGGTTAGAGGGGCCCCTGAGCTTGTCGGTAGGGCAAAAAAGCAGCCAGCGCAGTTCCTTGCCAGGTCGAAAAGGCCCCTGAGCAGCCTGGAAGGCCCCTAGCCAGACCAGAGGGCCCCCGAAAAGTTCAAAGTGCCCCTGTGCAGGTCAGAGGGGCCTTTGATCAGACCAAAAGGGCCCCTGGGTGGGTCAGAAGGGCCCATAAACATGCCAAATGGGCCTCTCACCAGCACGGAGGGAACAGACCTTTTCATCCGTTCTACTGGGCCCTTTCAACGCCCGGAATGGACGCCTTTCGACCGCTCGGAAATTGGCCCCTTTCAAGCTCGGAAACGGCCCTCTCGAGCCCTCCCCCCCCCGACTGGCGAAATCCTGCTACGTGCCTGGTAGAGACCCTTTTGAGGCGCCGCCCCCGGACGACATCCTGGCTACGTGCCTGGTTCATGGGGCATTGGGCCTCTCTGAGGGTCTTGAGGGTCCTGGTACAATCCTAGTTCTTCAAAAGTTAAAAAAAGGCTATAGAAAATAAATTGGGCATAATTCGTAAAGTTTTTCAATATCAAGTTTTTTGTTTACCTTTTTTAAGTCGCCGCCCCCCCCCCCCCCTCCTCCCCTGACGAAGCTCTTGGCTACGTGCCTGGCCAATACCGACTACAAATATCCAATAGTAAAACACCTCAGTCCAATCTTGAACAAAGATTGAATTCCAAGTCGGAGTCACCACTTACTTCTGGGTGGTGCTTCCAATATTCCAGGAGAAAATTATTACGGAGATGCACGAACGCTTGTGTATGCATATTGCATGCCAGCGTGCGAGGTATAACTCACAGCCAATGATACTTTGATCTACAATTGATTTCACCTTGTGTGGGCGCTTACCGATGGTTAGCCCTGGGCAGAACAGGGTGGTGGCAGGTGGTGAGGTATGTGAAAACGATCACAGAAGGCAATCCCCGCCCGTCGACCGATACCATCTAGCGAGCAGTGCAGGCGCTATCACGGCGGCAAAATTGGGTGATAAGCGGCAAAACCCCGTGTTTTATAGACCCCGGCGGCTGCGGTCTTATCTTTCGGTCGATTGCAGCACACTCTGGTGCCAAATTATTGCCAGCGGAACGAAATGTCTGACAGATTTGCGGACTCCACGCCCAACACAGAAGGGTCTCCTACCATCCTCTACCGTCCCAACCCGCCAGCTCGCCGGACCCCACGCCCATCACAGAAGGGTCTCCTACCATCCTCTACCGTCCCCGCCCGCCAGCTCGCCGGACTCCATGCCCATCACAGAAGGTCCCCACCATCCTCTAACACCCGCCGCCAGCTCGCCGGACTTCACGGCCCAGCACAGAGGGTCCCCTTACCATCCTCTACCTCCCAACCCGCCAGCCGGACTTCACGCCCATCAACAGAAGGGTCTCCTACCATCCTCTACCGTCCCCGCCCGCCAGCTCGCCGGACTTCCACGCCCCATCACAGAAGGGTCTCCTACCATCCTCTATCGTCCTCGCCCGCCACATCGCATGCCACCGACTCGTCATCCGAGGTGTAGTAGCGCTCTAGGAACAATCAAAACACTATCTATAGCAGATCGTGAGGCCCAGCGGCGCCTGGCACGGTGGCAGGACTGGAGTTGACACTGAACATCGAAAAGCGTAGGTGTGCAAAGCAAGCGGCAGGACAGGGCCGGGCCGGACTGGGCAACGCAGGGACAGACAAAGTCGCAGGGAAATGCCATGGCTGGTGCATTGGAGCAGCGTAGTGACCAGTCACTGCTGCTGGCGCCAGGTATAGTGACCAGTGTGGTGACCGGTGACCGGTGTGGTGACCATGTCACTGGTGTTGTGTAGCGACTCTGGTATGACCGGTGCGGTGACCGGTGATCCGTGTGGTAAACAGTGACAGGTGTGGTGACCGGTGGCTGATGTGGTGACCCGTGTGGTAAACAGTGACAGGTGTGGTGATGTTGTGAGTTGTGACCATGTGACCGTTGTTGTGACGACCCTGGTGTGACCGGGGCGGCGGAACGGGAGCGGTGGGACGGCGGGGCGTGGCCTTCTGATCCGGACTGAGATACCTTGCAGCCTTGCACACTCCCTGCCCGCAGCTCGACTGTGCTCAGTGTCAGCCAGCTCCGACTGGTGCGCGAGTGTCAGCCAGCTCCGAACTTGCGCAGTGTCAGCCAGCTCCGAGCGGTGCTGCAGTGCCAGCCACTCCGAGGTGCTAGCAGTGTCAGACAGCTCCGACTGGTGCTGCAGTGTCAGCCCAGCTCCGACTGTGCTGCAGTGCCACCCAGCTCCGACTGGTGCTTGCAGTGTCAGCCAGCTCCGACTGTGCGCAGTGCCAGCCAGCTCGACTGGTGCTGCAGTGCCAGCCAGCTCCGAGTGGTGCTGCAGTGCCAAGCCACAGCTCCGACTGGCTGCAGTGCCAGCCAGCTCCGACTGGTGCTGCGTGTCAGCCAGCTCACTGGTGCTTGCCAGTGCCAGCCAGCTCCGACTGGCATCAGTGACAGCCAGCTCGGACTGGTCTGCAGTGCCAGCCAGCTCCGACCTGTGCTGCAGTGTCAGCCAGTCCGCTGTGATGCATCAGCCAGCTCGACTTGTGCTGCCAGCCAGCCAGCAAGCTCCAACTGGTTCTCATGCAGCCAGCTCCGACGGTGCACCAGGCCAGCCAGCCAGCTCCGACTGGTGCTGCAGTCCGCCAGCTCCGACTGGTGCTGCAGTGTCAGCCAGCTCCGACTGTGCTGCAGGCCAGCCAGCTCCGACTGGTGCTGGCAGTTGCAGCCATCCAGCTTCCGACTGGATGCTGCAGTGCCAGCCAGCTCCGATGTGCTGCAGTGTCAGCCACTCCGACTGGTGCTGCATGCCAGCCAGCTCCGATGGTGCTGCCAGTGTCAGCCAAGCTCCGACTGGTGCTGCAGTGCAGCCAGCTCCGGACTGGTGCGGCAGTGCCAGCCAGTCTCTGACTGCTGCTGCCAGTCCAGCCAGATCCGACTGGTCTGCAGTGCAGCCAGCCAGCTCCCGACTGGGCTGCAGTGTCAGCCAGCGCAGCTCGACTGGTCGCAGTTCAGCCAGCTCCGACTGGTGCTGCAGGCCAGCCAGCTCCGACTGTGCGCAGTGTCAGCCAGCTGCGACTGTGCTGCAGTGCCAGCCACTCCGACTGTGCTGCAGTGCCAGCAGCTCCGAGTAGTGCTGCGTTGCCAGCCAGAACAGCTCCGACTTGGTGCTGCCAGTGCCAGCCAGCTCCGATGGTGCTGCAGTGTCAGGCATCCGACTTTGGTCTACAAGTGCCAGCCAGCTCCGTACTGTGCTGCAAGTGCCAGCCAGCTCCGAGTGGTGCATGCAGTGCCAGCCACCAGCTCCGGACTGGCTGCGCCGCAGTGCCAGCCAGCTCCGACTGGTGCTGCCCATGTCGCCAGCTCCGACTGGTGCTCCAGTGCCAGCCAGCTCCGACTGGTGCTGCAGTGTCAGCCAGCTCCGACTGTGCTGCGAGGTGCCGAGCAGCTCCGACTGGTGCTGCAGCTGCCAGCCAGCTCCGACTGGGTGCTCAGTACAGCCAGCTCGACTGGTGCTGCAGTGTCAGCACAGCTCCGACTGTCGTGCTGCCAGTCGTCAGCCAGCCAGCTCCGACTGGTGATGCCAGGTCAGCAGCTCGAGTGTTGGCTGCAGCCAGCCAGCTCCGACGGTGCTGCAGTGCCAGCCATCTCCGACTGTGCTGCAGTTTGCCAGCCAGCTCCGACTGGTGCTGCAGTGCAGCCGAGCTCGACTGGGCTGCATTGCCCCAAGCTCCGACTGTTGCTGCAGTGTCAGCCAGCGCCGACTGGGGCTTGCAGTGTCAGCCAGCTCCGACTGTGCTGCAGTGCCAGCCAGCTCCGACTTGTGCGCAGTGACAGCCAGCTACTACTGTGATCTGCAGTGCAGCCAGCCCGACTGGTGCTGCATGTCAGCCAGCTCCCGTCTGGTGCTGAAGGCCAGCCAGCTCCGACTGGTGCACAGTGTCAGCCCTCGACTGTGCTGGCAGTGCCAGCCAGCGCCGACTGCTTGCAGTGTCAGCCAGCTCCGACTGGTGCTGCAGTGTCAGCCAGCTCCGACTGGTGCTGCAGTGCCAGCCAGCTCCGACTGTTGCTGCAGTGTCAGCCAGCTCCGACTGGTGCTGCAGTGTCAGCCAGCTCCGTCTGGTGCTGCAGTGCCAGCCAGCTCCGACTGGTGCTGCAGTGTCAGCCAGCTCAGCTCCGACTGGTGCTGCAGTGCCAGCCGCTATCTCCGGCTCTCACCGAGTCAGAGCGGAACCGGAGGTCGGCAGGATCTGCAGGGCCACCTCCGTCAGTACCGGACACACGCCGATACCGTGTGTGTTCAGTCAACTCTGCAACCACTGCCGAGTTCAAACAACAGCGTGTACTGCCGGAGGCGAAAGGATTCATTTTTAAATGGTTTGGTGGGACTCCAAAAACTAGCATTGTTCTTTAATTATGACATCAGCTCAGTGACGGCACATGGTAAAATAAGACAGAAACTCTAAAATGAAATATGGGGTCTTCATTACTATCCATGATATCAGCGGCTGCCTTAGTGGCTCTCTGTCACAATATTAGTGGTTTGGAGCCGCCTGCTTACGAGATCAGAGACCACTCCGCGGCTTATTAACTAATGAATGCACCGTGAGAAGGGTTACATACCGCAACGTGTGAAATGATGTAATTGAATGCTGGCAAGTGCTGACAAACCATGGCGATACAATTTTGCAGAACTAACCCATTGCATGGTAGTATTAAGCTTGGCATTGGTGTTATTTCTTAGCTAAATCAAAAGCGGGCTTATGTTTTTTATACGAATTTAGAACTTCGCAAGGCCTCACAATGTAAAATATTTCCTTAAAATAGGACATAATATAATGTATATTGATATCTATAACGTTTTTACTCTGCACGACATCAAGTGGATTATAACATCTGTAACTCCGGTAACCTGGAATCTGGATAAACAATTAATAAAACGCTTATGCATCTCCGATAAGGCATACATTTCTAACACGTCTTATTTTGTCTGGGGAGCGTTCTGGCCCGTTCTGCAGCCCTGTCACCAAGTCCTAAAAGATCAAAGTTTGCAGCTCTGTTACTGTATACATCCAGTGTGCTGTGAAGCAGCTATAACTCTGTGCACCCCTGGTCACTGGTCACTGGTCACTGGTCACTGGTCAGTGTCACTCAGCACCTCGTCACCGACGGTCGTTGGCGGTGCGTGCTTGGGACGGCTGATCTGTCGCGCCAGTTTCCTGGAGAACGGTTACGTCAAGACTGTGGGTGGGGCGAGACTTCCCTGCGGGTTCCAGGAAATCACCGCAGCAGGCGACCCAGTGAACTGCAGTTGTGTAACGTAAACGCCTCGCGCGTTGTATTGACTGAACAGATGGCGCCGCGCGTGCATTGAGGAAGGGGCGGCGGACAGAGGAAGAGGGGGCGGGGACGAGGGTTGCCACCCAACTCAAGATAAGAGTTTGGGGAAGACATATGATTTTGCCCCCACCCCATGAATTTGTCAGAGTTAGTAAGTTGAGTTAGTAAGAAGATAGTTTTATTTTTCATTTTGACCAAAAGGTGACCGAGGGCCCCGAGGTACCACCAGCCTGTCTAAGGGACTCTTTAAGGCCGACAAAATGCCCTCAGTCGGCCTGAGGGCCTGGGTAGGCCTGAGGGGGCCCTAGGGCCTGAGCCTTCAACATGGGCCTGTCCGACGGTCTTTGTGACCATTTAGAGACCCATAAAATTAAGGTGGTTTTAATCCGATGAGATGCAATTTTCGCGCCATGTTTTTTGGTAAGCCTTTGATCATGAGGCCCTTTTGCCGAGGGGACCCCTGGGTTTTCATTTCCCCCATCCGAAAATATCTGCCACCACCACGGAATAAGGGATAGGGAGAACAGCGGGGGTCGAACTTAAGTGTGCTCTTGTACATATTTGTTCTGTATACAACTTTAACTAAATGACGAAAACCGCAGAGAAAGTTTCATGTTCACGCACAACGTTTTTGTGCAAAATTGTCTTTTTTAACCCTTGCCCTGGTTGGGGGTCATTTTGACCTCCCACCCTGAGGTTTTTCCAGAATAGCGAGAAAATGGCGGCGCAAAGCGCCGCCAAAATTTGTACAGCTGTTTGGACATCAATTGCCCACACTTTTTCAAAAAATGACTTCAGGTCATCTCAGGTCAGGACACCCACGTCAAGTGATCTTGCCTTCCAAAGTGTTTGTGATCGTGCCAAAGCCACAGTTTTTGTCTGAAAGATTTGAAACTTGCAGGATTGCACAAGATCATAAGTACCTACAATGGGTTTATCTCGGATTTTTGACATCGGTGACCTAAGGTCTGGTCGATTTCCTGACCTCCCCATTATAAGTGAGCGGGAAAATAAACAAATGCTTCCTATTCAGATAATATGCGGTGGATAAGGCTGATTCTGTCAGAATCACGTTATTTAGCTAATTCTGGAAGACCAAGGTGCAATTGCTGCTCAGTGATCACTTCAAGGTCATCTGAGGACTGATATGAAGCCGCGAAGCGGCGTGAAAATGTTGATTTTAGGTTCGTGGAAAATGATAGTAATAATAAACAGACCGGAGTGGAACAAGCCTGCAGGTAAACCCTTATTCCTAGTTGCACATCTCGGCATGACTAACTAAATGACAATGAAGATAGCCTTTTCATATACATTAGTCTCGGATGTAAAATACGAATGGCCGTGGCAGTCAGCGCACGTAGAGGGTACATTTAGCCGTTTTCACGATGGATTAATTTGCAGCGAAATGTTTCAAAACATTTTAAACCGTTTAAAAATTCTTTTAGCAGTAAGCCCGTTTTTCCACGATGGATTAATTTGCGAAAAAAAATGTTTTAACCCTCGCCCTGCGGGACCATAAGGGCGGAGGGTTTAAAACTTTCTCGCAAATTAAGTCCATCGTGAAAACGAATTACTACTAACATTTTAAACATTTTTAAAATGTTTAAAAATTTTGTGGCAAAATAATAATATCGTGAAAAAACGGCTATTATATAATAACTTATACAATACATATGTACCGACTGTAACAAACAACTGGTAACAGTGTAAATGGTTTGAAAGCAGCAAGAGACAGAACGATTTTTCCGATGGAATACATTTTCCCATTCTCCAAATTTGTATAAGCAATTACAAAACTCGTGTCATGCCGCGAAGCGGCGCGAAATTTGTCAGTTTTTATCTGTGAATAGCTGAATTTTGACTGCTGCAAAGACAATTTTTACGATATTGTTAACGTTTGGGGGGCAAGAGGATATGTTGGCCCCCATTCAAGGCTGTTGCGGGGGGAGATTGCCTGGTTGCTCCCTCCTCCCCTGGATCCGCTAGTGCAAACCACATTAATATCATAAGAGTCGTCCTTCATTTTGTTCGTTTGACGATTTTTATGAAGAAACGAACCTATTATTCATTCGAACATAGCCAACATTCAAAAAATATGTAATTGGGAGTTGTCTGTCATGCTATTTATACCTAGAGACATAATATTATTCAGTAAATGTTAGTGTGTCAGAATGAGTTTTAGAGATTCCACATTTGGACTCGAAGGATATTTCTTGGCTTATTTTTCGACTTATAAATCTGTCAATATCGGCCTCGATTTGTAGTTTATTTTTAAGATGAACCAGCGATGGTTCTGGTTGACTTCCTTTCATTCTTAGCTTCATGTATTACGAGCTTAGTTAATGTCATTCTTACTTATGAGTGTGTTGCGATGGAGCCGTGCTACTGAGGAAAAAAACCACGATTGTGAAATTGAGAGGTACTGATAACATGTATGTTATCACTGGCGGATCCAGAAAGTGTGATTTTGACAGTTTTGGGGGGCCAAATCCCAAAAATTATCGCATAATTCGTGACTCCAGCTGGGCTGTATCCTATACGTGTATCCCCATCCCCCTGGTCCACGTGACACCAGCTGGGCTGTATCCTATACGTGTATCCCCATCCCCCTGGTCCACGTGACTCCAGCTGGGCTGCATGCTATACGTGTATCCCATCCCCTGGTCAACGTAACTCCAGCTGGGCTTACCGTGGTCCTTTGTGCAGAGACTATCATGAGTGCCCAAACTCAAGCCCAACCCAGCTGAAACCCATGAACCCCAAGCCCAGACCAGACAAGACCCAATCCAATTTCAGTAATATTAGATACCCATGTCCCATTTGGGGCCATTCATGCATGGCAGATAATTATTTTCACAAAATTCACAACCATTACCCTAGCATGTTGACTTTCATAATATCAACGAGAAATAATATTAGGCTCCTGTGTGTTGCTGCTGATTTAAACTTATCGAACACTTTGCGGTTAACATTATCACATGGGATCAGACCTAGGATCAGACATGGTTTTAAAAATCGTACTGTCCTTTTACTTACCACGATGTATTGCTGTCATATAATTGCCAAAGTCTATTGTATAAGTATCCTATATCATATAAAAAAAAAACATATTTACCTGTTTAAACATCTGGTTGTCAAGTAAAAAATAGCTCTTAGCAGCATTATTCCAAAATTGCCATACCCATAACCGCCCAGTACCCATGAAATGTATAAAAATGCAAACCCAACCCAGACAATTGGAAGAATTAAGTGGGCACCCATGGGTGCACCCAGCCCATGATAGTCCCTGCTTCTGTGTACGTGATACCAGGGCCGCAGTCTATGTGATTCCTCCTGTCCTCCTGTCCTCCTGTTCCTCCTGTCCTCCTGTCTACGTTATAACAGGGCCATGCTGTAATATCAGTAGTCCTCCTGTCTATGTTATAACAGGGCCATGCTGTAATATCAGTAGCCCTCCTGTCTATGTTATAACAGGGCCATGCTGTAATATCAGTAGTCCTCCTGTCTATGTTATAACAGGGCCAATGCTGTAATATCAGTAGTCCCACTCCTGTCTCAGTTATAACAGGGCATGCTGTAATATCAGTAGGTCCATCCTGTCTACAGGGTCATGCTGTAATATCGTAATCTTCTGTCTATGTTATAACAGCGGCCATGCTGTAATATCACTAGTCCTCCTGTCTATGTTATAACAGGGCCATGCTGTAATATCAGTAGTCCTCCTGTCTATGTTATAACAGGCCAGGGCTGTAATATCAGTAGTCCTCCTGTCTATGTTATAACAGGGCCATGCTGTAATATCAGAAGTCCTCCTGTCTATGTTATAACAGGGCCATGCTGTAATATCAGTAGTCCTCCTGTCTATGTTATAACAGGCCCGGGCTGTAATATCAGTAGTCCTCCTGTCTATGTTATAACAGGGCCATGCTGTAATATCAGTAGTCCTCCTGTCTAGTTATAACAGGCCCGTGATGTATATCGGTGGTCCTCCTGTCTAAGATATAACAGGCCCGTGATGTATATCAGTGGTCCTCCTGTCTAAGATATAACAGGCCCGTGATGTATATCGGTGGCCCTCCTGTCTATGTTATAACATGTCCGTGATGTATATCGGTGGTCTTCCGGTCTTTATTATAGCATTGTCGTGCTGTATATCAGTGGTCCTCCCGTGTGCGTGACACCGGAACACAGCTCTGTGTTGTATCTATGTATGTCGGTGGGTCACGCACTGCCTGATAACACCTGCGTCCTGGGCTTCTGTCTGTGAGTGGCTGTGTCGCGGCCTTCTGCACGTGCCACGTACCATCAAAGGAGGAGCCAACAGCAGAGCTGGTGCACGGGGATCTCTGTCAGCCAGCGTGGTGATACCTATTGAAATTTGACGAACATTTTGTGAATGGATCCAATTTACCGCAGGATTAGTTTTGCTGTTCCTACAAACTTTACTTTTCCCGCAAGCGCAAGAGTGTAATGTGTGTAGTGAATTTATAATATTACCCGTATGCATGCATGTGCAGCTTTTCCTACGATTACATCATTTTCCTTCGGGTTTGCAAAGCGTAACACAGTACATACGGTGTGATGTTGAATACATGTGTAGGCGTTCCAGCTCTGCTGCTGACGGCTAGGCGTTTCTCGGACAAATTAAATCGCCATCGAATATTTTCCTTGCATGATGTTTTCCAAGTCTGGGCTTCCCGCTGCTTTGATCAATCGCCGCTGCATGGTCACGTGACTTATTGAAAATGAAAGCTTGCTTGTTAAGATAAGCTTAGTACAAAGTGTCAGGGCAACGGTTCCATGAGAGCAGGTATGGTTCGTGGTGGCTTGAGTCCTCCTTATTAACACAGAAGAGTCATACAAACATTACGGACCACTTAAAGTGCAGTCGATGAGAACATGACGTATAAGAGCTTGTGGATCCTTTACAGACAACGTATCCGTCAACACATCATCATCTGGATTTTATATTTTCCACTTCTGCGATTAACAATAAAGATCCGAAAACCTTTCCACTTGAAAATTATAGGTCGGGGTCATACATGCCATTTAAAGTGGAAACATCGAGAAGTCCTTCATAAAAAGCTTCATAAAAGAAACAACTCAAAATATAAAATTAATGGACAGCTAAAATCGAAGCCAACAAACCGAGGCCCGAGCCTTAGTCTGAAAGGTACTATAGTTTTAACTCATAAGAGAGGTTCATAACAAGAGGGGAGGACGGGGCACGTTCTGTCACGGGGCACATTATGTCAGCGGGGTTTCCTCGTGAACTTCACGCAGGTATATTGGTTGTTTCGTACTATGTTCCTTTGTCTTGCAGCGAGCGGGTACTATCAAAAGCACAACATGCCTGCGACCAGATTGGGTCATTTAGTAAAGTTTGTTTTCCACTAGGAAATCCAAACTTTTAATATGAACAAAATTTTTTGGTTTGTGGCCATTGCAGACATAATTTGTATAGTGTATTTGATGCCTGTCATGGGTCTATCAGGAATCGTCGAGAAGCCATGATGCTGAGCGTTTATTTCCCCATTCTCCGAAGTTTTTTCCGTAAAAACGAAAAGTGTGACTGTGTACCGAGTGGGGCACGTTTCTGGTCATACCAATCTGGGCCAGATTCTGTCCTGATCTTTGTTCATGATTCCCTAGTCGTATCGCTTATAAACGACCATAAAAATGATTTGCTGTTGTTTAAGATATGGTACACACTCAAACGTAAAACCGAATCGGAAGCGTGCCGATGCAGTTCACGGAGGCGGCCAGAATTCGTTAACCTGCGGGGGCAGATTCCTGCCCCCAGAGATCTAAGAGAACACTAGGCGATTTCGGGTGGGAAGAACCACTTCGATTTGTCGTGACAAAATATTTGTTTTTTGTACCCAAAATTGCTTTTTTTGTTACAAAATGTGGGGCCAGGGGCAACACATTCTAAAAATATTGGATGTTTTTGAAAGGTTCATGGTAGCCATGTATTCGACCCGATTTGTCATGCAAAAGCGTTTTTGGAGCTGCTAATGTCATGGGTTTTTTAATGTATAAAGGGAAAAAGCTCAAAATGAAAAAATAGGGCGTACTCAGGGACTTCTGATTCGTGCATGGATAACCAAGAAAAACGCAAAAATGCAGTGTTTGGGATCGTATATAAGCCGTCATTTTTACACTATGATGGTGCGATAATGACCTCTCTCCTCTGGCAAGGGGGGACAGGACAAATGACGTTCGGTTGGGATAAAGGAAGTGCCTATTCAAATGACAGAATGTGCCCCACTATATGGTTGAGAACCGTGCCCCGCATATGGGGAGGTCTGTCAATGAGTCTCGCCACACTATCGACACTTGGTGTCGAAACAAACTGAGTACCATTTGAACTCCTAAAAACGATTTGAAGCTATTTATGTATGTAATATTTGGGAAGTATCATCACCAACTCTGAAAAGTGTGCCCGCCAGGGCCAATTAGCAAAAAAGTGACAGAACGTGCCCCGGTCTCCCCTACTTAAAACCATTCAACCGGTGAACAAAAGGCGACCCTATTGACGGTCCTGAACTGTGTTCACATTATACCTATCGCAAAATAGGTGCTCACCTTTACCATCCTCGGTTCTTATTGGCTCAAAAGACAACTTCGTCCGAAGGTATTCTAAACGTTGGTACTCTTCCAGTGCAAAGTGCAAACCAATGAAAATACATTATTCATTAATGTCATATTAGCAGGCGTTGTAGGACCGTGTAATCACGCAATTCTAAATGTATTTTCCCCTCATTGAACCTTCTTTTTTGGTTTGCTGGATAGCACAATTTAATTTAAAATGATTATAAACTAAAAAAATCGTATCATTCTATTGAGAACACCACACCATCCCCCCCCCTACTTACCGAGACAGGACGCTCCAGTGACGCCAACTATGGACGGATCCGTGAAGATAAACTGTGCACAGACCTCCACCGATGCCTGTACCCACTACAGTCTTCCTAACGACACGGGGTCCTGTACGAGTCCTGCCACTTCCCTGTGCTCCCAGCCGCCCGAAACGCACTACAACAGCACGTGCGGGCTGCGGTGCGTCCAGGCACGGCACCACAACACAGCACCAACAATATCCGAGCCTGCAGCTCAGCACCACAGCAGCGCACCACCGCAGCGCACCACTGCAGAGCACCACCGCTATCCGCTGAGAACACCGCGCCGCGTTCCGAGCCGGCAGCGGCCAGCGGCCGACAGGGCGACCGTTCTAACACTGCCGACAGCCCGGCTACCGTCCACCGCCGCCTCCCATCCACCGCCCACCGCCCACCGCTGACCTCCGCCGCCGGCGGGTGCGTGCCGCCGACTGTCCGCCCGCAGCGCCGCCGCCCCCGCCCCCGCCCGCCTCGCCTACGCCAGCCGCTGTTCACAGATCAATTAGCGCGCTCCATTACGTGAAGTTGATTCTTTCCCAGCCGCCGAGCAAAGCGAATAGATTTCCCACTGCGGCGGAGGCAAAAAGCTGGGGTAAAAACGATTTCATGTCGGCTGCTGGCGGCGGCAGGCCAAGCGTGCCGCCGCCGCCGCCGCCGCCGCCGCCCAGACATGGAAAGCAGCCGCCCAGACACGGCAAACAACCGCCCAGACACGACCGGCAGTGTTTGTGTCTGTGTGTGCTACCTGCTAGACACCTCAGCTGGCGTTCAGCGCTCCGTACGCTAGGGTACGTAGTCACAGGCCTTCTCAGCTAGTTGTTGCAGGTGGATACTCTATCGGCCCCGGTTAGTTCGGTGTTTACCGCTGTCACTGGTATCAGTTGGTGTTGAGGTTGTTCTCTATCGCCACCCCGTTAGTCGTGTTTTTCCGCTGTCCTCGTTCACTCAGTCTTGGTGCTTCCTGCAGGTGTTTCTTCGGCCGCGCTTAGTTGTGTTTACCCGTGTCCACACTGTATCAGTTGGGTTAGAGCCGTTGGTTCTCTATCGCCCCGGTTTGTTCGTGTTTAACCGGCTGTCCACTGTATTCAGTTGGTGTAGAGGTGGTTCTCTATCGGCCCGGTTAGTTCGTGTTTACCGCTGTCCACTGTATTCAGTTGGTGTTGAGGTGCTTCTCTATCGCCCCGGTTAGTTCGTGTTTACCGCTGTCCACTGTATTCAGTTGGTGTTGAGGTGGTTTCTCTCGCCCCCGGTTAGTCCGTGTTACCGCTGTCAACTGTATTCAGTTGTGTTGAGGTGGTTCTCGTATCGGCCCGGTTAGTTCGTGTTTACCGCTGCCATCTGTATTTCAGTTGGTGTTTGAGGTGTTCTCTATCGCCCCGGTTTAGTCCGTGTTTACCGCTGTCCACTGTACTCAGATTGGTGTAAGAGGTGGCTTTCTATCGCCCCCGTTAGTCCGTGTTTCCGCTGTCCACTGGTATTCAGTTGGTTTGAGGTGGTCTCCTAATCCGGTCTTGTTTCGTGTTTCACCCGCCTGTCCACTGTATTCCAGTTGGTGTTCGAGGTTGGTTCTCTATCGCCCCCGGTTTAGTCCGTGTTTACCGCTCCCTGTATTCAGTTGGTGTTGAGGTGGTTCTCTATCGCCCCGGTTAGTTCGTGTTTACCGCTGTCCACCTGTACTCAGGTTTTGGTGTTGAGGTGGTCTTCTATCGCCCCGGTTAGTCCGTGTTTACCGCTGTCCACTGTATTCAGTTGGTGTAAGGTGGTTCTCTATCGTCCCAGTAGTCCGTGTTTCCGCTGTCCACTGTAATTCAGTTGGTGTTGAGGTGGTTCTCTATCGCCCCGGTTAGTCCGTGTTTACCGGCGTCCAACTGTATTCAGTTGGGTGTTGAGCGTGTTCTCTATCACCCGTTAGTCCGTGTTTCGCTGTCCACTGTAATCAAGTTGGTGTTGAGGTGGTTCTCTATCGCCCCCGGTTGTCCGTGTTTAACGCTGTCCAACTGTATTCAGTTGGCTGTGAGTGGTTCTCTATCGGCCCGGTTAGTTCGTGTTTACCGCTGTCCACTGTATTCAGTTGGTGTTGAGGTGCTTCTCTATCGCCCCGGTTAGTTCGTGTTTACCGCTGTCCACTGTATTCAGTTGGTGTTGAGGTGGTTCTCTATCGGCCCGGTTTGTTCGTGTTTACCGCTGTCCACTGTACGACGACGACTGGCTGCGATGAGTCTGATTAGTAAGATACGAAGGACACAGCAAACAAGGTGGCTACTTAGTTACCTACTTACGCGCAATGTATTTATAGAGTAGGAAATATATCTACCTCCCACTTCAGTTTTCCGAGGTGCTCTCTCCACGATAGTGTGTGAATCTACCGATGCCTGGTCAGTGGCTAGTGCAGTGGTCCGGAGCTCGGTACGCGGCGTACATACCTGTTGAGAGGCCCTTCAAGCAGACTGAGAGCCCCGAAGGCCGTCAGAGAACCTCTGCCTCAGGCAAACCAAAGGCCCTCCAGGCCGCCCGAGAACCCCTCAGGCCGAACTAGCCCCCTGGATGGCCGAGGTCCCTTCAGGTCAAACAAGGCCCACTCAGGCTGACCTCGGTTTACCTCCTGGAGGAGTCATGGCCACCGAGGCCCTCTTGGCCACCACGGCCCGATGCCCTTTGATGGCTCGACTCCCTCGATGCTTATCGGTTATCAGTATCTATCAAAGGTATTATTTGAGTACGGATGTTGGATATTTCGGATATGAATAACGAGGCTTTCGCGTCCAAATTTTAGCGGACCCTGCTGTAGCGCGACTATACCTTAGGAGCCCGCCTACGACTTAGATGCTCTCTGCAAACTGCATGTGTCCGATGTCGCGGTGAGGAGCGCTCTGCGGGCATCAACGCCGAACAAGGCATGCGGTACCGATAACATCAGTGCGCGTGTTATTGTAAAGTGTGCGGAGGAGTTGGTGGTGCCGCTCACCAAGATATGTATAGGATGTCTGTCGCAGGCGGAGTCTTCCCGGAGAGATGGAAGCAAGCAAACATTATTCCGATTTTTAAAAAGGCGACAAAAGCTGCCTCGGCCTCCAAATTATCGTTCGGTCTCCCTGCTTAGTCTCTTCGGTAAGATTCTAGACCGTGTAGTGTACGACCAACTGTAATGTCATGTATCATCTGTTATCTGCATAGAACAGCATGGCTTTGTTCCGAATCGATCTTGCGCCACGAACTTAGTCATGTTTCTCAAAACCGCGTGGGAGGCCATATCGGACGGATATCAGACGGACGCTATTTACACGGACTGTTTGGCTGCATTTCAAATTGCTATCACGCGCTTATTGCTATCACAAGCTCGAAAACTCACACAATTTTTTTGATCACAGTCTAAATTATAGGCGTAGTAACGGGGGCGCGGGGGCCATGCCCCCACTTTTGAACGACTTCTCCTCCTCCGGTAACCGATATTTGTTCGATGTGAATGCTTTAATGTTGTGAAAATAATTATGAATTTACAACCCCGCAATACCATAACCCATACACATAAGAACGGTGAATTAGGGCGGCCAAAGCCCACTTTTTAAGTTGGGGATTCAACAATATTAACGGCTCACTACTTTTTATGATTTTGTATTATTAACTCGCGTCTATGGCTGACCTGACAGCACCCCTGAGGTTTTTCTCAAATTTTTTTTTTACCGTGCAATGTATCTTGATTAAATTTACAGTAGCTGAGTAAACAAAAATTACATGTATCCTGTAAAGCTTTCATTAAATTTGGTTTAGCTGTTTGGGAGATAATGACGTTTTAGTGACGCCATGTTGGTAGAAAAACGGCAAATATAGTAAAAATAGTATATTTGTTTTGAAAATTATAAGCAAAAATCGGAAAAGACATAAAACTATCGGTGCTCTTCCTAATCTAAAGATGGATCGTGACCAGAATTTAAAAAAAAAAAAAATTGACTCCCTGAAAAAAGTTAAAAAAAAGTATTGTGTAACCACTTAAATAAATCGTCAAAAAATTTATCAACAAAAACAACGTTTGAAAAACCTAATAACCCGTATGCGAGCACTGATAAGGAGAACGAGCGCCATAAGCGCAGCCATCAAATCACGCGACACCACCATGTTGTGTGAAGAGTTTGAGCATGGCTGGACTAAACACTTCTTATCTGCTATTACTAACTATTCAAGAATACCTGACCTCTCGAGAGCATAGCTACCGTATGCACGAATGAGATAATGAACTACATTCTGTTCTTCCGGTGGGATAATTCTCCTATGAAGACGAACATAAGTCCGTGCAGGAAGCATCCACTCCTTTCCTCCCAATGTTCCAAGTGCCAAATTTTCATCAATTTCTATTTTTTTAGTCGTTTTACAGCCCAAAACCTAAACACAGTGATGATCCGCCTGCAATCACTATTTCTTGACCGTAGATTAAAAGTAGAAGTTTCAACTGAAATACTAAAATGCCCCCTCATAAAAGCACTATTGATCATCTTATGGTGAACGATTATAGTTACCAATGAGGTCGAGAAACCTTAACCCAGACCACAAAAATCGGTGAATTACTATAGTGAACGAATAGGCCTAATCATTAACGAGCAACATTTTGATCCTAGCTAAATCCTTTTATTTTCATCGCTTTAACAATGACGACGGACAGAGCAAAATCACTATTTTTGAACGAGGTCTATCTTAGGTCATTCACTTGACCTGGAGGGTCACCCGTTGACCTGAAACTGAAAAATTGCTTACTGTTAGACTCCTCACGACAGGAAACATGCTGGCTCATACCGCGCTGCTCCATGTTGCTTGGTTTAGAAGTGAATCAGGCCCCTTCCCCGTACGGCGAAGGTGAGAAACGTAAGGCGAGGGTTAATTCACTGATATTTTGGAACTATTTGAATGCTTTTAAAGTTGGTAGAATATGAAGTTATTTACAACTTCACAATCATAGCCGTAGGAACGGTGACTGGGGCCATGATCCCCCACTTTTAGGCGGGGGACGGATAATAATAACCGGCCCTTCACTTTTGAGCAAACTAGCAATCACTTATTTTGGTTTTAGATGAATAGCTTGAAGTTGGGAGAATAACTAGGTTCTCCCAACTTCACGACTTCACATAGGGTCGTGGGGAGGGACCATATACCCCACTCTTTTTAGCTGGGGGGTCCAACAAAAAAATCTCACCCTCTCAGTTTTGAGCCATTTTACCCTTTTCGATCACGGATATTTGTTCGAGATTAATACTTTAAAGTTGAAAGAATAACGATGAATTAATAACCCCACAATGCCATAGCTCATAGTCATAAGCAAACCACAGTGGGTTCGAGTCGTTTAGGCATGGTCAATATATTATAGGATCCTGGTACGAGGAAATTGAACCGCTGGTGGAACATGATAGGACAAGACTACCGGCCGCAATTCGATATTATGAGATCAGTTAAGGACAGCCAGTGATGCATCCGGGCCGGTCCATAATATTGGTAAACGGTCGAATTACAAAGAAGTTTAATCCCTGACAAAACCAGAGAACCAGAACAAGTACCCCCCCTCCTTTTACCGAATCCATACTTGAGATTACAAGTCTAGTAACGGAGTCCCTGTAGCCTCAGTCAACAAAAATACCTGAATATTTGCGGTGTCTGCATCCGTTTGGTTTCGTTTTTTGTCCATACTTTGTTCTATGATATATGCGTTTTAATTGTGTAATATGTTAAAAGTTTAAATTTTTTGATTTTTTATTTCCATAATTTTTTCTTCAAATATTTTACATATTTTAAAAAATGCATATTTATTGAAAGACCAAGTATGGACATGCCCAAACAGAATAACAAAGCAATATTTATATTTTTGACGTTTGTATAGCTCCCTTTTTTTTCTAGACAAAAACAAATCTCCATAAAAGTGATTTTTCACGAAAAACACGATTTTTTTGCGAAAATGTGGATTTCTTAAGCTCGAATACCAGCCTAAGGTGACCGTCCCAAATCATAAGAGAAAAATTGATGCTTTTTTGCCACAAAAACGTGCCCCCACGGAGGTTAGAGAGAGTCAGGATCCACCAATGGCTGGCTCCCCCACTTTGCAAAACGTTCCTACGCCTATGACCATTAACGTAAGGTTTTAGCTGAAAGCAGATTTGTAGAGCAGATCAAAAAATGGGTTTTGGCTGAAAAACAACAAACTCTTTACGTTAAATAATTTCGACAGTGGGCCGCTTTAAGAAGACACAGTTTCGTTCCCCCGAAACTTTGGCGGTAGTAATAACCAAGGCGATGTGTATAAGTTGAGGGCGTTTGAGTTTGGTCACGTGACCATGGGCGAACGTGAGTTTGTGGCGAAGACATTTTTGGGTCCTTCGCGTTTTCACTGCAATGGGAAAACAATGGTAAATCTGGACATTTTTTATTTAATGATTTTTCATAACTTTATCCCGACAATTTTTTTAAATAAAATAATTGATTTATGTCAATAATTGATCAAGCTTTTTTATGGTTGTGAATATATACTTTTATCATTGCATTTAATCATTAACAATAGTTTCATTGCAAGCGAAATCATGAGTCAAAGCGACGTGACTGACAGCCAACACCTAATAATAACTTCGAGCAGGGGCGCAGCCAGGAGGGAATTTTGGGCAAATGTCCCCCCCCCCGTCGCGGATCACAGGGGCCCATCTCGGGTCTGAAGGGGGCCATCTCGGGTCTGAAAGGGGCCCATCGTGGACTCGTGGGGACTCGTGGGGCCCTCTGTCGACCTGAGGGGGCCCTCAGTCGGCTTAAGGGGGCCCTCAGTCGACCTGAGGGGCCCCTTGGTCGGCATGAGGGGTCCTCTGCCGGCCTGAAGGGGGCCCTCGGTCGGCTTGAGGGGGCCCCTCGATCGGCATGATGGGCCCTCTGCCGGTCTGAGGGGCTTCTTGGTCGGCATGAGGGGCTGTCAGTCTGATGAGCCCTCTGTCGGTCTGAGGGGCCCTCTATAAGCCTGAGGGGGCTCTCGGCTGGCATGAAAGTGCCCTTGATCGGTTTGAGGTATCCTTTGTCAGTTTGAGGGGCTGTCTATTGATCTGAGGGGGCCCTCTGTCGGCATGAGAGGCCCTCTGGTAGCCTGAGTGACCCTCTGGTGGCCTGAGGGCTCCCTCGGCCAGTTTGAGGGGCCCTTTTGATCGACCCGACGGGGCCCTCTGTCAGCTTGAGGGGGGACCTCAGTCGGCCTGAGGGGGGTCTATGTAGGCCTGAGAGGCCCTAGGTCGGCATGTGGGGCTCTCTAGTAGCCCGAGAGGCCCTCTGTGGCCGCCTGATTGAGCCTTCGATCAGCTTAAGGTGGCCCTTGGTCGACCTGAGGGGTCGTCAGTCGGCATGAGGGAGCCTTAAGGGGCCCTCTGACGGCATGAGGGGAAAGGTCGGCCTGAGTAGCCCTCAGTCGGCTCTCTTGACCTCAGCCCTCAGGGGGCCTCTGGTGGCTTGTTGGGCCCTCGGCCAAGTTGAGTTAGCCTTTGTCAGGCCTGGTCTGAGAAGACTCTGTTTTTCCGAGGGGCTTAAAGAGCCCCCAGTCGGCCTGAATGGTCCCTCATCGACTTGAGGGGTTCTCTCTCGGTCTGAGGGAGCCCTTGACCAAATTAAGGAGACTCTTACTCAGCCTGCAGTGGCTACACCCAGAATAAGAAGTCAAAATCGTGTTAGGGGCCTAAGTGTATATGAATATGGGTTCCAATCCGATGTCGTCTTCTCTTTTAACCAAATGTTGATGTGTCGACTTGTTTTAAGGCGATCCTTGGAAATACTTTCGCAATACTTCCTTGTCTCGGCTCGCACTTAAAGCTGACGTTTTCGCATTAGCTTACCACCAGGTACCGCTAGTGAGCCAGGGAGTTATGACCTCGCAAGCAAATTGTTATTTCATGCTTTGTTTATTGATGAATAAATACATAATTAGCGT